>PVIC010005820.1:0-18034 GCA_004025085.1 Thryonomys swinderianus
CGAACTCAGCAATCCTCCTGTCTCTGCCTCCCGAGTGCTGGGATTACAGGCGTGAGCCACCACGCCCAGCATTATATGTGGTAACCGGGGATCGAACTCAGGTCCCTGCGCTTGCAAGGCAGGTGCCGGAACCACTGAGCTAACCCTCCGGCCCTGAAATACATCATTTTATAAAAGGACTCACTTGGGCATTCAGATTTTGATATCTCTGGGGCTGGGGGACTAGAAACCAATTCCCCAGAGTTACCAAGTGGCAAATGCATATCACCTACTCTTCTCACATGAGAAAAGCATGAAATTATTTCTCAGAATTACCCATTACACACTTTAGGAATTCACCATATCTCTAGGTTAGTTTCCCTTTCATTAGGGAAGGTAGGGACAGCATGTGAAAGCAGCTGATAACCATAAAGCGATTTGTTACTTGTCCACACTTGGCTGACGATGTCCAAGGGTATCCTATTGTCCTCATGTGACACCACTTTACTCCAACTGTGTTCTGCTTTCAACGGTAAAGCACATGGTCACCCTGTCTGCTCTTTTAAGGAACTCTTACATCAAGTTATTGTAGTGATTAAACTGCAGAGATCCAAAGAAAGAGATTCTCTAGAAAAGCCTTACATGCATAAGGTACGTAAGAGTTACTGTTAACTTAGTCACTTCAGAGAAGAATAGATGGAAATGTACAAACCTTTTGGAGATAAGGCCATATTGACATTATCACAATAGAAAACCCTGTGAAGAGGGATATTTTGTTATTTATAATTATAATATTTTAATCACTATTATAAAGAAAACTTTTGGAACTATAGCATAGATTTTAAAATATCCTGGATTTATATACTTAGGCATATAAATGTCTAATTTATCAAGCAGTGAGGTTTTAATTCCCAGAAGAAAAATAAACACTACAGGTTTGAAAAGAACATACATTTATATTCTCTGATCAGTAATACAATAAAAATTGAGGACTTAGTTCTCCTCGTTAATGTATCTTTACTATAAAGTAGAAATTATTCAAAATTTGAAGTTTTTATAGCAGAAATAAATGAAAGAAAGGCCACAAAAGCCTGTGCTGTCTGGAAGAAAGAATTCATCATAGGGGAGACTAGGGAGAAGAAAAAAATGTTCATTTAAATAACGGAACCAGTTGCTATAAAGAACTCAAATACTTCAAGATGACCATGCCTTAAAAAATTGATTATCTTTGCTAGTTTTTACTACTTAACGAACTACCATGATAAACTCCAACATGATTTGTCAGTTTTAAAGTTAGACAAAGCAGACAGATTCTAGAAAGCTACTTTGAAAATAGATTTACAGATCTGGGGATTTAGCACAGTGGCACTGCACTTGTCTGGCAAGTTCGAGGTCCCAAGTTTGATCCTCAGTAACAACAACAACAAAAAAAGATTTACTGAGATACAAGTCACAAGCCAAGCAATTGATCTACTTAAAATACATGATTCAATGGATTTTAGTAAAATCAAATATGTGCAATCATCATTATAGTCTATTTCAGGACATTTTCATCATTTGAAAGAGAAACTGCATCCTTTAAGTATCACCCAGAAATTATCTTGATCTCCTCTCCCACCAACCCAAAGCAACCCAACTCCTAATGTACCTTCTATATTTCCTGTACAGATGTTCCTATTTTAAGCTTTTGTGTGAACAGACTTACAAATGTGGTCTATGTCTGGTTTCTTTCCTTTAATACAATGTTTTGAGATTCATCTACTAATAACATATCAGTAAGTACTTCATTCCTTTTATAAAACTTGTTTTTAAAGATTTAATTAGATTCATTGTTATGCCTTTTGAATTGACAAACCGATTTTGATGAATAAGGGAAAGCATCTGAAATTGAGCTAACAATTGTATAATAAACTTATAAACAAGTAAAACGATCAAATGCAAATTAAATCTAAAGTTAAGGGGCTGGGCTGCAGGGTTCAATAGTGGGCACTTGTCTATCCTGCTCCAGAGCTTGTGTTCAGTATCCAGCATAGCATATTCATGCATGTGACTGTGCGCATACACATACAGACTCCTAAATCTGAAGCTAAATTTTTCCTTGCTGTTAAATTGAAATTGTTTCTTAGATAACTGAAAAAAAACCTGGAAGTGAGAAGGCAGAGTGGTATATGCCTGTAATCTACTACCGGGGAGGGTGCTGAGGCAGAAAGTTGATAGGACAGTGTGTACAACTTAGCGCCCTTGTCTCAATATAAAAATTTAAAAAGGAGATGTAGTACAGTAATAAAGCATTTAATATCCAATACTAAAAATAAGACAGAACAGCAAAGACGAACCCACTGAAAGTGTTTTCAATGGCATGAGGATATGTGTTTACTTGTGAATCTCAATCTATATGCAGACTTCTGGAAAATAATTCCTCTTGTCTACAGAGATTTTTAAATAAGACTCAATTCAACAAAACTTGGGTCAGGGAGTAGCTCAGTGGAGCTGCATTTGCCCGACAGGTGCCAAGTCCTGAGTTTCATCCCTGGTACCAGAAAAAGAAAAGACACAGCAACGAAAACGGTTATAAATAAATGTTACCCCTGCAACTGATCCAGGAATCTTCCTATAGCCTAAGAATGAAGCCAGTGTGTGAGAGTAAAATCAAGGGTTACCGAAAAGCAAAGTCAAAACCCCACTGACCTTTGCCTGGAATTGCTCTACCATACACATGTTACAGTAAACAATAAATTATATTGCTGTATAAACCAACTGATGCAACATGTTTTTCTGGTGTTTGCACAAGGCATCCTAACTAATTTGCAATACAAAATGAAAATAAAATGTTTTATAAAGAATTGTTGAAAATATTCTTTGTCATTCATTTTAGCTTTATTTACAATATATTTTTACCCAATGTTGATTATGAATAAGGCTGCCAAGTGAGAGACAATAAGATGACATATCTTAGAAAAATAAAGTCACTTGTAAAATTATTATCTACAGATTTAGAGGGTCTAAACTTAGAGAATTCTCTAAAATACTCTTTAAAAAAACATCAGAGTATTAATAATTCTTCCTGTTCTTATCTTTTTCTTCTTTCTTTTTCCCTCTTTTCTGTTTCTTTTTTCGCTTTTTTGAGGCAGGGTCTCCTTTGGTTGAGGCCTGAACTTGCCAGCATTCTGTTTTAGCATCCCAAATGCTTAATCTCTTATCATCTCTCCCTCTCTCCCTCCCTGTCTGTCTCTCTATCTCTCTCTCATACACACACACACACCCACCCACAATCGTCCTGAGGGACTGAACTCAGGACTTTGTACTTGCCAAGCAAGCATGGTGCTGCTGAGCAACATGCCCCACCCCCTTGTTTTTTCCACATGATTAGAGATATTAGTATTTTTAAATTTTTCCCCATAAAGATTTTGTAGTAACAACATATCTACAGATTCATAATTAAAGCTAACAGGAGCTGGGGATGTAGCTCAGTGGTGCTGTTGCCTGCCTGGCAAGTGCAAGGTTGAGTTTGATCCCTTCTTCTGTAAAAATAAAAAAACTAGGTCTCATAAATAAAGCTAACAGGAGCCAGGCATGGTGGTACATATTGTAATGTCAGCACTCAGGAGGCTGAGGCAAAAGGATCACTCAGAGTTCAAAACTAGCCTTAGTTATAATAGTTCAAGGCCAGCATGAACTACATGGCAAGACTCTGCCTCAAAAAAACAAATAACAGAAACAAAATAAACTGGGTGTAATCTCAGCACTTTGGGATTCTAAGGCAGGGGGATTGCAAGGTTGAACCCAGCCTAGGTTACTTAGCAAGCTGCTCTCTTTAAAACAAAACAAAACCAAAAAAAACTATTTAAAAGAACTAGAGATGCCAGGCTTGGTGGCACACCCTTGTAATCCCAGCACTCAGGAGGATGAGGCAGGAATATCTCTGAGTTCAAGGCCAGCCTGGACTACATAGTGAGTTTAAGCCCAGCCTTACCTACCTAGCAAAACCCTGTCTCAAATAAGTAAATAAATACATTTTTAAAAAGGACTAGAGATGTAAGTTAGTCTCAAGAGATGGGTTCTCTTTTCAGAACCACACCGGAACACACACACACACACACACACACACAATAGTTCCACAATAAGAAAAAAGATTGGTGAAGATATGAAAAAATTGGAACCCTGAATGTTGGTGGGAATATAAAATGGTGGAGCTGTTATAAGAAGTCTTCAAAAAAATTAAATTTTATGATTCAGCAGTTTCACTTCTAGGTATATGAACAAAAGAACTAAAAGTAGGATCTTGCAGAGCTATTTTCACATCCATGTTCACAGTAACACTATTCACAATAACCAAGAAATGGAAATAACTGAAAGTTACTGACAGATAAATGGGTAAACAAAATGATACAGTATGAAGGGAATCAGAATATGTCATCCCCCAAGTATGTTTCATTGGCATATTGATCACACTGAGCTGAAGGCAACTGAAGAACAGCAGATGCCGGGTGTGGTGGTACATGCCTGAAATCCCAGCACTCAGGATTCTGAGGGAAGAGGACTGTGTGAAGCTGGCTTGGGCTTCACAGCAAGTCTGAGAGCAACCTGGACCACAAAATGAGACTGCAATAAAATGAGCCAGAGACAGAGACAGAGACAGAGACAAAAAGACAGAGAAGGAGAGGATGAATGAATCAGAGCAAATAGTAGATACAGAAAAGGGTTCTCTCTTCCCTTCCTTTCTGCCCTGAAGCAGGGCACAAAATTTTTCTCCTAGTACCAGGAAGATAATATATTTATCACCAGAGATAGGGGACTCTACACTAAGATGGATCTTTCCAAGATTGGCATGGTACCACTTGAGCTAAATCCCCAGCCCTCACTAAGATGTATCTTTAGAATCTTTTCTAAAATAACGTTTATCTTCCATTAGTTTCTTCAATTTATTTGCTACTACTTTCCCATAATTTACTGCCTACAAAAGCCTGTCTATCCACTTAATAATTTATCACCCCCGTAGTAACTATCTATTAATAGCAAGTTTAAATGCTTTTTCTCCTATAAATCTGCCTTTTGTCAATTTAAAGCATTAGGCCCCATGAGCAAAAGAGGACAGAGGGAAAAGGTTTTTGTCCTCTACAGTGGACTGTTATGTAGCCTAAGAGAAATAAAAGCTTGGTACAGAGATGCACACCTATAGTCCCACCTATTCAGGAGGCAAGATAGACTGCTCAGCTGTGTGGATGAGTTCAAGACCGCTATGAACAACATGGTAAGATGTCTCAAGGGTGAAAAAAAAGCCCAGCCCAGCGCGATGTGGTTGAGTGTAATCCCAGAACTCAGGAAGCTAACAAAAGAAGATCGTGGCCTGCAGGTCAGCCTGGGTTACACATAGCAAGACCCTGTCTCAAAAGAAAAACAATTCTGATACGTGCTATAACACAGATAAACCCTGAGGATATTAGGTTACCAGAAATAACCAAGTCACAAAAAGAAAAATACCATACGATCCCATATATATGAAGTTCCTAGAGAAGTGAAATACACAGAAACAGAAAGTAGAATGGTGAATGCAAGGGACCAAGGGAGGAGGAAACAAGGAATTATTCAGTGGGTATAAAGTTTTAGTTTTACTAAACAAACAAACAAAAGGAGTTTTGGTTTTTCAAGAAGAAAACATTCTAAAGCACAATGTCCAATTTGGCTTGCCTGAGCTATACAGAGTGAAGAACTGCCATAATCTACATAGAAAACAATACTAATGTGTACAAGTAACCCAAGTTCCTTTTTCAAATGCTTTATTATAACAGGGCTGCTTAAACCAAGGCCATAGGTTGGACATCCTTAGAAAGAGTAAACAACTGTCTTCACAGATGCGCTCACGTAGCTAGGGGACTTATCAGCCAAGGTGCACAAGTGCACACAAAGTGTGGTATATCTGCTTGTCAGTCTGACTGTGTGTGTGGCAGGAACAGGAGGCAGTTACTTAGCACCACACTCAGTCCCTACACAGTCTTTCACTGTTGCCTACACAATCTGCATTCAAGTACTGCAAAGGCAGGTCATGAAAAATATGGCTAAAAAAATCCCTTAATAATGTTAAAAGTTTACAATCTCACAGGGCACCACGCAGCCTACTCCTGCTCTACAGACTGGTTGTATAATAACATGAATATATTTAATACTATGGCATTTGGAAATGGTAAAATGATAAATTTTGTTATGTATCTTTAGTATGATACAATAATCTTTAAAATGTTAAATGAGGTTAAAATATGACATTGAATGTTTAAATTATGTATAATTACTAATACTTACCTACACTGCTGAGAAACATAGTAAGATAAAGAGTCCTAATAGATCTCCATCTGCTCTTATAATTGTCTTGAGTTTCTATAATGTCCCATTCCCTAGAAGGAAGAAAATAGTATAGATTAAGTATCCATAACTTGAAATTCCAGAATTCACAATGGTCCAAAATCTGAAACTTTTTGACCAGTGACAAAGCACAGGTAGAAAAAACCTACCCCTGCCCTCCTATGATGGGCCACAGTCAATATGCAAATCCACTAAAAAGTATTGTATAAATTACTTTTATTGCAAAAATTTTTTAAAATCCCCAAATCCAAAACCTAAAACATTTCTATTTCCAAGCATTGTAGATAAATTTACAAATGCTGGGGCTGGGGATTTAGCTCAGTGAGTTCTATCCAGAGAGAGAGAAAGATAGAGAACACGAGAGGGAGGGAGGGAGGTAAGAAAAAGAAAAAAAAATACAAAGGTTGCATGTCCCTAATCTCATTATGAGCAGACTTCTGTGCTAATCATTTTATTTTCCCTTCCCTAATGGCATAAAAGGATATGACAGAGGTATAATTTATTATTGTTGGTTTCCACTGTACTGATTTATCTATGAATAAACATTACTTCTTAAATTTTTTTGAGACAGGGTCTTACTTTGTAGTTCAGGCTGGCCCTGAGCTCACTATGTAACCTAGGCAAGGCTTGAACTCAGCAATCCTCTGCCTCTGCTTCTCGAGCGCTGAGATTATAGGCGTGAGCCACCACTCCCAGTGTTGTGGTATGTGGTACTGATTGCTTGAGTCACCACTCCCGGTATTATTGTACATGGTTACTGGGGATCAAACCAGGGACCACTGAGTTAAATCTCCGGCCCATTACATTTAAATTTTATATTGTATTTATCCATCATTGTATATATTTAGGAAACACAAGATACTTTTAAAAAGCAAAACATTTTCAAAGCAATTATTTAGTTACTGTCAGCATACACAAATTATCAAGAACGTTGAAATCTGTTAATCAAAATAAATAGGGAGAAAATGAAGCTCAAAGTAGAAAGTATCTTTTTAAGAGAGGCTTATCTGGACAGGATCAGTGAATGTGTAATTGACCACAAGACCTCATTAATATGGTTAAATGTAGACTTATGACTCAAGAATTCTGCCATCTGTCTCAAAAACAAACAAAACCTAAGAAATCGAATAGCATACATTCAAATGTCATAAAGTCTGCACACTCAACCTTACACATTTAAGCTGAGAAATCTGTAGTCCTCATCAGTGTCTTCTAACCAGACATTTCTATCAGGACAGATACATGTCAAATCCATGGAAAACCAGGGTCCCTGAAATAAAGCTGGCAGAAGCGAGCTTGTTGCAAGAAAAACAGGAGCTTATGACAGTTTTAAAAGGTCAGGAAGAGAACAGATGGAAAAATTAGAAAGCGAAAATAAATACTTTAAAGTACAACAATGCAAAACAATTTAGTATGGAAGACAATAGTCACAAATATCTTGACAGGTCTGGAAGACATCACTATCAAAATAGATTTCAGCACTGATGTCATTTTAATGAATGCAATACAAAATCAAATAAAGACAAAATTGACTCTACATATTTCGTTGAGTAAATCAGGAACCAGAGAAATATTTTCCAAAAGGTCTCAGTCATAGGGATTAAAATAAAAATTTGGTACTGAAAGAGATAAATAAGCAAAACTTATGATTCAGTCAGGTCAATTGTGTTAAATTGTAATTGTGAGTTAAATTACTTGATACAACTATTATGTTTTAAATAAAATAATTAAAATTTCCTTAAGTTAAGAATACATTAAGTGTGAAATAAAGTACAAGCAGTTCTGAACCCCTGCCAATATATTAGGATCAAAATTTTTAAAATTACATGGATCAAGGGCCGGAGATTTAGCTCAGTGGTTCCGGCGCCTGCCTCACAGGCGCAAGGCCTTGAGTTTGATCCTGGTAAACACATACAATGCTGGGCGTGGTGAGTCACGCCCACCAGCAATCAGTACCACATACCACAGTGCCTGTAATCCCAGCACTCAGAAGGCAGAGGCAGGAGGACTGCTGAGTTCCAGGCTTGCCTGGGCTACATAGTGAGCTCAAGGCCAGCCTTAACTACAAAGCGAGAACCTGTCTCAAAAAAAAAAAAAAAAAAAACATGGATCAAAATATTGACGTTACCCCTTCAGAGGTTAAAGTTTTTATTTGTACATTCAACATAGGACAACAGTCAGCCCATTCTGTACACGTTTATTTACTATCAAAGTATCAAGAGGTATCAGGCAATTATTAAGACTGGTTTCTTCCAGTACCAGTCAAAACCTTTTTGGAACTTTTATTAACGAATGTGGAAAGTGGCCAACTGGACAGGGTTAACAAAATGCAATGGGATAGCTGCTGCAATATGGCAACACTTACAAGTCAAACAGGTACCCTGAGTTTCACCAGCATCTCTGTAAAACTAGCAAAAAGGAGCTGGAAGTAGGTTAGTTGTTCTAAAACATCAGGACTGCACACGACACGTATCTGGCAATGGCTGCCTCTATCAAAGAACAAATGCCAGTTTCTCCAGTGGGCTGCAGTGACCTGACACTCGTTTCTAGTTAGCTCACCCGGAGGTTTCTGTCTTTGAAAGAATCCCATACCCTCCCACAGGAGAGGGCACCTCTGGACAGTGTGGGTTCGGCCGACTGCGGCTGATGCTAGGAAGGGCACCAGCCCCACGGCGCAGGAGGGAGCGGGCGCCTCTTCGCCAGCATCTTCTCACCTGCTTCCGGGTGTGTGGTCGCCTAACAGCGGGTCGCGCTCAGCCTCGACCCCAACGCCAGCCATAGTCACAGCCCACCGTTCTCGCGACAACTACTCTCTCCTACCCACCCGCCACAGCCAGCCAGGACGTGCGCGCGCCCGGCGAACGGAAGTAGGTGGAGCGCTCGGGGTCAGAGGCGGAGTCACGCAGTACTTTTGCGCGCCGGCGGGTGGAAAGGGATACGGGCGGGTTTTTGTGTTCCCACCTCCGGCTCGCGTGCGCACCCGCCGCCCCGCCCAGTGCGCGTGGGCGCGCAGAACAACCTCTGGGGCGTCGCCGAAAGGCCGCTAGCCCCGCCCCGCCCCCCGCCTGGTCTTGCAGCCTGCTCCTTGCTTCGCTAGTCGTTCCACTGTTCCTCGAGAGGCGGAGGCGTCTGCTGTTGGCCTCTGACAAAAGTCCAGTCTCGGAAGACTCGAGAGCGGCGACGCTGGAAGGCTCGGCCGGCTCGAGCTCAGAGGTCCGTCGGGCGGCCAGTAAGTAGCCGGCAGTGCCCCGGCTCTTGCATGGTTCCACGCGCACTGCGTACGTGCCGCGAGGCAGGGACCCGAGAGCGCAGCGGGGACGGGGTCTGGGCCGGGGTCGGGACGCCTAGACGGGCTGGGCTGAGGGTGGCGGGGGTCACTGGTTGTCTAGTGCTTGTGAAGGTCGGGACCGAAGCGGGATCCAGCCCCTTAGCTGCGGTCTCACCGCCCTCCCCAGCTGAGGCCTTGCCCTTATAAGATGCTCCTCAGCATATCCTGCCGTTGGAGCCAGGGGCTTAAAAAGGTACGGCGTCTGCCCAGCCACAACTGTCCTTGCATCACAAGAAAGATGGCAGTTTAGAAAACCATGATATATTCTATAGCTCTAGATCCTACTTCCTTCTAGGTGTTTACAGTGAATGCCTTATCTCTTCAGCAGGGTTCATAGGCTACTTGGTGGCAGTAGTCAACATATGTGTCTCATAAATCAACATTTTGTTAGGGCCAACTACATTGCCGTGCGATTTCATTTGATTATAACTTTTCCATGAGCTAGGTGTACAGTCTGCAAATTTGTTTCACCCAGAACTAAGATTCACAAACATTAATTACTCAGAGTAACTCATTGTGGACTTGGCAAGAGTTCAGACACAAACTCAGTTCTTTTCAACTGATATTTCTAACCTATGCCCCGTGTCCTACCAGTTGTGTGGTACCACTGTCTCCTCTTTGTCCCATTCATGACCTTGTGTGTGTCCAGTAGTCAGGTACATTCCACTGGTAAACAGCTAAGCTGTCTGTTTAATAGTATCTTCTGAATCCAGACTTGGTTCTTTTGTATTGATTGGATTCAGTTTTGTAAATTCATTTGTAACACATTACAAAAAACATGTTAGATGCCAGTGATTGGGACCCAAAGATGATATTGCTTCACTGTGTCTTTTCTTAGTTTGCACACGCTAACATTAGTAGTATATGTTACAAATACAGTGAACAAAGGAACTTTTTAACAGTATTGCACCAAGAAAAAAGTATCTACTTATATATGTGTGAATATGTGTCATGCTTAATGCTTATTAAATTTCCTCATTTTATCCGAGCCATTCTTTGAGGTAGGAATTCAAAAATCATCTCAAATACACAATGATATTGAAAGCAGGGATATGGAAGTAACTTGTGTAGATCACCATCTAAGAAGCATCCACTTAAATTTGGATATGGTAGCACACACCCACTCTAGGAGGCTGAGGCAGGATTGCAAGTTCAAACCCAGTCTGGGCAACTTAGTGACAGAATCTTGTCTCATAATTTTAAATGGCTGAAGATGTAGCTTGTTGTGAAGGCCCTGGCTTCAATCCCTAAGAACACACACAGACACACATGCACACAAACTTGAATTCAGAAGATGTGGAGTTCACTGGCACAATTGGATAGAGCATAGTACTTATACAGGAAACACAGGATCCTAAATGTAGAGACTGCTATTTACTACTAGGCTCCCTGTGAAAGAACAGCAGGAAGGCTTTTTCCCCCATATCTCTTACAACAGTAAAATAGATATTTAATTTTTAAGTAAATGAAATAATCTGCTATGGTGTGTTAGGCCAAGTATTATTTCCCATTTATATGTAAGGTAGCTTCTTCAAGATCATACAGCCAGTGTGTGAACCTGAGTCTTTTGCCACTACTGTTTTCCATTACTACCTCCAAGTGATGACTTCAGATGACAGGAACACATGTAATGAGTACATGCACAGCTGGTGAAATCTAAATAAGCTCTAAGTATCTTGGGAATCTGCACACACAGAACTTCCAAACAAAGTAAACATTTTAAGAAGTCCTTTTAAGCTCATTGAAAAGATATATCATTTCCTGAATGTTTCATAGGGTATGAAACAGTCTACCTGCTGGGTTTCCTTGTAGATATCCATACCCTCTTTAAGTGAATGAACTTCCTATTCTCCTATTCTTCACAAGATTAAAAGGAATTAAACTAATTGCACAGGGGTAATTTTTTTTTTTTTTTTGAGACAGGGTCTCGCTTTGTAGTTCAGGCTGGCCTTGAGCTCACTATGTAGACCTGACAAGCCTCAAACTCAGCAATCCTCCTGTCTCTGCCTCCCGAGTGCTGGGATTACAGGTGTGAGCCACCGTGCCCAGCCACAGGGGTAATTTTTAATGGTGGATAGCAAGCCTAAACTTGTCCTGAAAAGAAGTGATTTTAAAGCTACTAAGCAAAAATTAGGTCTTTTTATTTAGAAGATGGTGTAGAAAGTTCTTGTAAATGATGTTTTTAAAAATTTCATTTATACCTTTGAGACATGTAAACAATCTGAAAAAAAAAAGGATTATATTGTTTAAATATGTAGATCCCAGAAGAGATCAAAGTACTGGATGACACATTAGGCTATGACTGCCACTTTAGCAATAGAGCTCATTTCTAGGAAAGACATTTGATTCGTTGCCATTGTACTAGAGCTTCTATTTTTTTCACTTTGTTTTCCCTTTTTATATTGGCTATTTAAAAATGTAAAAATGTAGATGGGAGTTGTGTCAGTTTGGCTTGATATGTACTTCAAAAGTGGGTCCTATTTCTGTGAAAGCTCATTGATGTCAATCAAGCTTGATATGTGGGCTTTTTTAAATCTGGCCACCTTTTGATAGACTGGAGTTGTATTTACTGTTGCTTGTTTGTGGCACTGGGTATCCTGAACACAACCAACCCTGCCTAGAAAGATTTACATGGATAGTCAGGAAACCCCAGTATTTTATATTGTTCTTGAGGCTGAGATACAATTTAAGAAGACATGTAATCCAAAATCCTACAGCTATATTTATAGTAAGCTATGTATGTGTGATTTGCTTTGTGTTCTTCATTTGTCAGTTGTTTACCAAGAGATAAATATAGCAAAGAGCTTGCTGGCTCTAGATTTGGAATGCTCTCTTATCCCCTCCCCCCATCCTACTCCTTACCTGGGATTGAACCCAGGGCTTTCACACTACCCTGAATCCTCAGCCTGATTAAGTATTATGTACCTAAACAATTTAGGTACATAATAAATATAGTATATTACAAAATACTTGAAAAGTTCATTGTTCTTAAATGTTTTCTTGCTTCCCTTGCAACTACTTGTGTATGTTTGTCTTTAGTTTTGTCTCCTGGGAGTGTAAAATAATGTCGAAATTTTTAAAAGTTAAATCTAATGAACAACCAATAAAATCAATTTAAAAATCTTATGAACAGTTCTTCTTGCTTAAAATATGAGAGTTGGATTTTTAATTTTATCTTTTACTAACATGGAATCTGCCATTGCTATTGATGCCATAGGTATTGCAAAGGAAAAACATTGAGGCTAGCCTAAGGTACTTTAGTAGAGAAAATAAAAGGCCTATAATATAAAACTTGTAACAGCCAATGAAATCCTAGATTATAATGACATGCCACTGTAAATACACAAAATGTAGCTGTGTTTTATTTTGTGGTACTGAGGATAGAACCTAGAGGCTTTCTACCACTGAGCTACATCACAAACTTATTTATTGATTTAGTTACTGATGGATGGTTGAGTGGGTGGAAGGATGAATGACAGGATTCACTAAGTTTCCCAGGTGGGCTTTGATTTTATGATTCTCTCTTTTCAGTTTACTGAACAGCTAGGATTATAGGCATACAGCACTATATATATGTAAGTGTATAGCACTAATGGCTATATATACACATATATGTATATATAAAATATATGTATATACATATGTATATATGTGTATATTTATGTGTACACACATATACATATACAAAATATATAAATATATACACACGCACATACATATACACACACATACATACATGCATACATATACATACATATTTTTTTCCAGTAGCAGGGATTGAACTTAAATTTATGACTTTGTGCTTGCCAGGCAGGCAGTGGCATCACTGAGCTAACTCCCCAGCCCAGTGGTATATAATTTCACAATTCTAGAAAGATTCAAGGAGTACAATAATTAAAATCAGTATTTGTAACAGGCAATGAAATCCTACATTATGACATCCCACTGTAAATACCCACATGAAGTGTATCTGTGTTTTATTTTATGGTACTGGGGATAGAACCTGGAGGCTTTCTACCACTGAACTACATCACAGACTTATTTATTTACTTATCACTCAGAATTATCTTTGGTACCTTTCTTCCCCTCAAATATATCTAAAGTGTTGGCCTATTATTTGGAATATGTAAAACTAGTTAAAATTTTGCAAATTGTGTAATGAATAAACTGCTATTTCCAACCAACCTGAGTATCCTTCAGGTCAGTTTGGACATTCATTACCATCATGCAGACCCACAGGATTAGGGCACAGTCTTCCAGATGCCACTGCCAGTGCTAATCACACTTCAGGAAACTCTGGGCTACTCATCCTTCTGAGTATCTTGGGCCACAAATTTAGAGATTGTTAAGATTCTTGCTAGAACTTAGAAAATCACTGAACAATACTACAGTTGTTGCTTTACCTGGGCCTGGCAATGCACATCTGTAATGCACTTGGGAGACTGAGGCAGGAGGATCACTAGGAGTTTGAAGCCATCCTGGGCTACTTGATGAGTTCAAGGCCAGTCTGAACTACATAGGGAGCCTGTCTCGAAAAAGCATCAGAAACTAAATAAAAATAAAGGATTTCACTCAGTGGTGCCATGTCTGCCTTACAAACACGAGATCCTGAAATCAATCCCTGGAGAAATACATACATACATACATACATACATTTCCAGCTTTATAAGGAATATAACAAACAACCAAATGAAGAAACATGAAAGAAGTGATGTCAAAATGTTAATTAACTAAAAATGTCCAGCAAAACTGAGTAACCATGGTTTTTACTGGCCTGACATTACACACATAATTGAATTATTGACCAAGTTAATTGAACATGATTTTCCACTTCATTCTCTGGAGGTTAAGCTGGTCCAAAGTATGGGGGTTAGCCACTTTGTTAGCCTAAAACAGGTATTCAACTCAGATAATTCCAAGGGTTTTAGGAACACTATAACAGAACTGAATCAAAGACCATATTTTCTGATATATGGGAGTGGGGAGAGTGGGGCCCACACCCAAGGTGTTTGCCCTGAGCTGCATCTCTACTCCTTTTTGATTTTCTTAAGACATGATCTCTAAGACTCTTAAATTCCTAAATCTGAGACTCAAAATTTAAATCCTCCTGCCTCAGTCTTCCAGAGTGCTGGGACTACAAGTCTGTGTGATGTTTCATTATGCATGTTACGCTGACATTTGCTGTTCAAAATGAAAAAAAGAAAAAAACTAGCTGAACAATTTATGTATTACATCCAATTACTGTAACATGTATAATGGAGACAGCATTTTGGAAGTCAATTTACCTTTTACTATTTGTTTAATATGGAGATGTAAAAACATGATCTATATAAATTACTGGCTTATAAACAAACATTCATCATGTCTATAAGGAAGGACTGAGTTCTTATTTTTCTGTGGGTCAGAAATATATGAAATAAATATCACTTGCTTTTAATCAATAGGAATATGGCAAAGGTGATGGAATGTCACTCCCACAGCTCAGTCTGACTCTCACTCTTTTGGCCTTAAGACATAAGCTGGCAGATTGTGAACTTCTATGGAGAAAGCTAGGTGATAAAGAAGTGTGGATAGCCTCCAAAAGGCAAGACTGACAAACAGCAAATAAATTCTGTCAAAACTCTGTAAGTGGGCTCTTCCCCATTTGTGCCTCTAGACAAAAATTCAGCTCGGTTAATAACTTGATTGAAATGATGAAGGCCTAAAGCAGAAAGCCCAGGTTGGCTGGGTTCCTAGAAATTAATCTCAAGGAAAAATAAATGAGAAGATGGAAGGGGAACAGACTAGGCTGAAGAGATTTCTTCAGATTCTTTTATTTGAAGATCATAGGGAAGCTTTAAATATTTAAATTATGTAGTGTCCCTTTCGGAGAGAATAATACTATTCTTGAGTTCTGAGTTAAATAGGATAATGAACTATGCTTATTAAAGATATTTTCAAAAGGAAAACATCAGTTGACTTTCTACCAAAATTTTGTAAGGAGACTGTCTCCCTAAAATAACAAGCCAGGCATTGTGGCAAAAACCTTTAATTTTAATAGTCTGGGAGACTGAGGAAGATGTATTGCACGGGGAGCCCCAACTGGGTAATTTAGCAATTCAGTGAGACCCTGTCTCAAAAAGAAACCTTATAAAGAACTAGGGATGTAGCTCAGTGCAGAGGCCTTAGGCTCAATCCCCACTACTGCAAAGAGAAATGAAGTAAAGAAAGAAGGGCTTTCCAAAGAAATGAGCTTATTTAGGAAAATGCAGAGGATTATAGTCAAGGTTAGGATGTGACTGGATGATGAAAGAAGGGGAACCTTTTAAAGACAAAAAGGAGCAAGTCTCGCAAGCTGCTTGAAACACAGATTCACTGATTACAGAGGCTTATTGCATGCAGTGACATGTACTGGCCATTGCTAGGAGAGGATCTTCAGAGAAATGGCTCTGATTCCACGTTTGTAGATTAGTAAGGCTACTTGGAATAGTGCTGTTAGGACTGGCTGCTGCTGAAAAGATATCCTCAGAAATGGCCTTAATTAAGGAGGGGAAAAGGGTTCGGGGTGGGAGGATGGGGAAAAAAATAGCAAGATATGTTATACAAATTCCCTGTAACATATGTTATCATTATGCACACCTAAAATGTACCAATAAATGTTTTGTTTCCCCCCAAAAAAGAAATGGGTTTATCTGCAAGGTTGTAGTTTGGACAAAGATTTCATAGTAGTTCTTTTTCAGGTAAATACATGCATGAAGACCTTCTCTTCATGGCTTCCAAACTCTTTTTTTTATTGAGAGTTTGAGATAAGTGACTAGTTTCATTTTGACAGCTTTCACAGATTAACTACAAATTCTAAATTGTTTCTCCTTTTTAAATTCTGGTAAAATATTCTGATGTCAAGTTTACTCATTTTAAGTGTAGAGTTCATTATTACCAAGTGCATTCACATTGCTGGACAATCAGTACCACCAACCACCTCTAGTTTTCATCTTACAAAGCAGAAACTCTGTGCCCATTAAACAAGAACCTCCCCATTTTCCCTTTCCCCCAACACTACCAAATATTATTCTGCTTTCTATCTGAATCTGAGTGTTCCAGGTATCTGATATAAATGGAATCATACAAGGTTTGTTTTTTTATGATAGTATCAGGTTTTATCAATATATCCATATGGTAGCATGTAGAAGAATTTCCCTCTTAAGAACTGATTAATATTCCATTATGTGTATACACATTGATAGGCACTTAAAAGTTTTAGATTTATTAGTTTAATAAAAACTGCTTTATAGTTATATCTTTGCATTGATGGCATCATTTGACATTTGTGACATGCTTGTGATGTAAGCTCAGTAAACTGTTAGCCAGCTTGCCTGTTTGTCAGTGGCCTGTGAGCTAAGAATATTCTTTGCAGATGAACATTAGTGCTATTTCATGATAGAGGTCTTTTTTTTTTTTTTTTTTTTTTTGCTTTTTGAGGCAGGGTCTCGCTTTGTAGTTCAGGCTGGCCCTGAGCTCACTATGGTGCCCAGGCAAGCCGCTGCGAACTCAGCAATCCTCCTGTCTCTGCCTCCCGAGTGCTGGGATTATAGGCGTGAGCCACCACGTCCGGCATTGTGGTATGCGGTGTTTGTTGGTGGGTGTGTCTCCACGCCCAGCATTATATGTGGTTACCGGGGATCAAACTCAGGTCCTGGTGCCTGCTTGCGCCTGCAAGGCAGGCGCCGGAACCACTGAGCTAACCCTCTGGCCCGTTAGAGGTCTAACTTTGAAGCCATTTAGCCAAATTTCCAAAAAAATTTTTTTCATTTTTCTTATCAATACACCTGCACTATTAAATAATGCATTCAACTAATATTAAATTTTTAATTTCTTGAACATAAAAATTATAGAAAATAATTTTTTATGAAGTATTTTATAATAAATTTAATTTTGCCTCTTGGATCATGGGAGAAGGGAACAAATACATCTTATTTGTTGTAAAGAGTCAACTAATAGACTGTGTAGACCTGAAAATACAGATTTGAGTATTAAGTGATATTACAGTAAAAGGTAATCAGTGATAATGTTGCTGTTATTAATAGATATAACTTGTGCTTGCTTCGGCAGCACATATATTAATAGATATAACTTTAATTTTCAAAACATATAAGTAATTTATATATACTAGTTTACTTCATTCTTATACCTCTTTTTCAACAAATATATCTGATTTTCCAAGTAATCAACTCAAAGATTTACTCTCAGTCTTTTGATATTGAAAGAAATAGTAAATTGACTTCCTGTCTTCATTAAAATATAAAACATATGCAGGTGTGGTGGCTCACGCTTTTAATCCCAGCACTCAAGAGGCAGAGGCAGAAGGATTGCTGAGTTTGAGGCTAGCCTGGG
>PVIC010005820.1:18134-56456 GCA_004025085.1 Thryonomys swinderianus
ATATATATATATATATATATATATATATATATATATATATATATATATATATATATATGACATTTTGGGTACAGGATGTAGCTTATTTGGTAGAGTGCTTACAAAATGTGTATGAAGCCATGGTTGTTGGGAGAAAAAAAAAAGGAAGAAAAGGAAAGAAGAAAATCTAAAGTCATGTTAAATTTTGCTTATAGATGCTGTTTGTGACTAATGGGTGTGAGCAAGTTAGATATTCTATACCGGAGACTTCTCCTCACAAAACTTTTTATTAGAGGATGGGGAAGGCCAGAGGATCTCAAAAGGTAATCTTTTTTTTTTAATTTGTTTTATTGCAGTAATAAAATCCTTTGCTGTCAAATACAGAGTGACTGATTGGGAAAGTCAACATTAAATCATTTTAAAATGTAATTGTTTCCTTTTATCTTTTTTTGGTTATTTTTCAAGTTTTAGCTCGTAGCATCAAAAATTGGGATATGTAGGGCTGGAGATTTAGCTCAGTGGTTCCGGCACCTGCCTCGCAAGCGCAAGGTCCTGAGTTGGATCCCAGTAACCATATACAATGCTGGGCATGGTTACTCACGCCCACCAACAATCAACCAGCAATCAGCACTACATACCACAGTGCCGGACGTGGTGGCTCATGCCTGTCATCTCAGCACTTGGGAGGCAGAGGCAGGAGGATTGCTGAGTTCAGTGCTTGCCTGGGCTACATAGTGAGCTCAGGACCAGCCTGAACTACAAAGTGAGACCCTGTCTCAAAAAAAAAAAAAAAATGGGGCCATGTAAAAAATAATTCTCTTAAAAAGCTGTCAGAAACACAAACAAGCCAGAGATGATTGCTATCATTCCAGCACTCAAGAGGGTAAGTTCCAGGCCAGCTGGGGCCACATAGCAATTTCAAGGCCTGCCTATGCTACATTGTGAAAGCTTGTCTCAAAAGAAGGAACACTAAGCTAAGCATAGCGGCACATACCTCTATGCTGAGGCAGGAGAATCACCTTGTATTTGAGGCCAGCCTGGCCAACCTGTACTATATAATGAGACTCTGTCTAAAAAAGAAAAAAATAAACCTACATAAATACAAATCAGATTTTTTTTGAACTTCAGTAGTTAAACTGATTAGTTTCTAGGCACTGATTTTTCTTGAATAACCTGAATTAGTCATGACTATAAAACTATAATAAAGCAAGGTGTGGTGGTACATGCCTATAATAGCAGCACCCAGGAGGCTGAAGTAGGAAGGTTGTAGGAAGTTTGAGGCCAGCCTGAACCACATAGCAGCACTCTTGTCTCAAAAAAAAAAAAAACCCAAATCTGAAATAAATAAATGGAATATACTATCTTGTAGGAAAATCTGGACCTAAGAAAATAATTTTCTTTCTTTTTTTTTTTTTTAAGAAAATTCATTTTCAGCCAGGGATTTAGCTCAAGTAGTACTACACTACCTTGGAAGCACAAGGGCCTGAGTTTGATCCCTAGTACCAAAAAAAAAAAAAAAAAAAAGGAAAATTAATTTTCAGTATTAGTGCCTTTAAGTTTTTTTGTTTGAAAAAATTAAATTTTAACATGGTTTACAAAATGAATTTGTTAATTTTTAATTAGTATTAGTCTCAATATATGGATGTAGTAAGTATAAAATGATGAATTTTTTTTTTTTACCTTTTTGTCTCCTTTCTCATAATAGACTTTTTGAATTCAGGAAGATAATTGGAAACCGAGAAAGATGCCAGAATCTGGTTTCAAGCGATTATCCAGTGTACATTGATAAGGTATTCAAATGGAAGAAATGCAGTTGGAGAACTGGTTTAACACAAATATGCCTCAAGAATAGACTGAATGTTGAAGTATGACAACAACAAAGAGTAAACATGAGTGCAGTGGGTTTTCATGTAGTATTTAATGCAATTTGTACTTAACCAGATATTAATAACTGTTCATATATACCGTAGTTGGGACCATATTATTTGCTTAAGTACAAAAAATTACTTAGCCTGTATCTTTCAGAGTTTCATTTTTGTATCTGTAAGCTCAAGAGAGTTAAATTATTCAACATTTCAGACAAATGCAAGTTTTAAGCAGTTAAACTAGTTAGAGAATTGGCTTATAATAAGACATTTCTAGGGCCGGAGGGTTAGGTCAGTGGTTACGGCGCCTGCCTCATAAGCGCAAGGTCCTGATTTCGATCCCCGGTAACCACATATAATGCTGAGCGTGGAGACTCGTGCCCACCAACAATCAATACCGCATACCACAGTGCCAGGCATGGTGGCTCACACCTGTAATCCCAGCACTCGGGAGGCAGAGACAGGAGGATTGCTGAGTTCGTGGTGGCCTGCCTGGGCTCCATAGTGAGCTCAGGGCCAGCCTGAACTACAAAGCGAGACCCTGTCTCAAAAAAAAAAAAAAAAAAAAAGACATTTCCAAAGCAAATACTAAAAACCAAAAGGGAAAAGCTATGGGATGGAGTTAATTGCTGAGAGAATGGTAGGCTTTTTAAGTAACCTGTTGTTCTTCTGCCAGATACTTCTAGGTTAATGTAATTGAATACTTTGAGATATTGTTGGAGAAGGGATATAGCAGATGGGTTTTTTACAGCCCTCACTGTCATTCAACCAAAGAAACTCTCTGTGTATCTCTTAGAAATTTAGATGACTTCCTTTTTCTAAAGATTTCTACTGTTAAAATCAAATTTTATAAATTGAAAACCTCTTTAGCATGGCACTTGCTTCTGTATCTTCTGGATTTAGAACATTTTTCATTGACTCAAATTTTACTAAATGTATTTTTTAAAATATTTCTGTTTTCTGAATTTTTCCCTATTTTCTGAATTTTTTCTGTATTTTTAAAAATATTTCTGTTTTTTCCATTAAAAATTACAGGCTCAGGCCCAGAGATTTAGCTCAGTGGTTCCAGCGCCTGCCTCAGGAGCGCAAGGGCCTCAGTTTGATCCCCGGTAACCACATACAATGCTGGGCATGGTGACTCTTGCCCACCAGCAATCAATACCACATACCACAGGGCCGGGCATGGTGGCTCACACCTGTAATCCCAGCACTCAGGAGGCAGAGACAGGAGGATTGCTGAGTTCGAGGCTTGCCTGGGCTACATAGTGAGCTCAGGGCCAGTGAGACCTGTCTCAAAGAAAAAAATCACACAGCTGTAGTTGTATTGATTTGTTTTTGTGCTTTCTATTCTCTTCCACTGGTCTGTAACTATTTTTGTGCTGGTATCATACTACTTTTGTAAATCAAGTACTGTGTGTCATGCCTGTGCCTTGATTTTTTTGTTTAGGATTGCTTTGGCTATTCTGGGATGTGTTTGCATATGAATTTTAAGATTTTTTTTTTTTTAGTTCTGTGAAGAGTATCATTGGAATTTTGATTTGGATTGTATATTTGGTAAGATGGCCATTTTAACAATATTGATTATGCTGATTCACAAGCATAGACTTCATTTTCTGTTGTCTTCAGTTTTTTCCTTAGGTATTCTTAAATTTTCATTGTAGAGATGTTTTACCACCTTGATTAGGTTGATCCATAGGTACATATTTTATTTCTATTATGAATGGAATTGTTTTCCTGATTTCTTTCTCAGCTATTTCATGATTCATGTATAGAAAAATTATTGATGTTTTTAAAATGTGGATATAGTCTATTTATATTTAACCCCACCTAAGTACTTATAATTGGACCAAGGACCACTGCATAATACCTCCTGCCCTTTTTCAATTTATTTATTT
The DNA here is from genome assembly GCA_004025085.1 of Thryonomys swinderianus. Lineage (NCBI taxonomy): Eukaryota > Metazoa > Chordata > Mammalia > Rodentia > Thryonomyidae > Thryonomys > Thryonomys swinderianus. The sequence continues at coordinate 21,874 of PVIC010005820.1, forward strand.
ATTTATTTATTTATTTATTTATTTATTTATTTATTTATTTATTTTTGAGACAGGGTCTCACTTTGTAGTTCAGGCTGGCCCTGAGCTCACTATGTAGCCCAGGCAAGTCTTGAACTCAGCAATACTCCTGCCTCTGCCTCCCGAGTGCTGGGATTACAGGCGTGAGCCACCACGCCCGGCACTTCAATTTTTATTTTAAGACATTATCTCACTGGGTTGCTAGTTATTCAGGCTGGTCTCAAACTTATCCTGCCTAAGCTTCCAGATGCATTATTTACAGGCACTGACCAGCATACCTGGTTTATATTTACTTGTTTGTTTGTTTGTTGAGACAGGGTCTTGCTTTGTAGTTCAAGCTGACTCTGAGCTCACTGTGTAGCCCAGGCAAGCTTCGAACTCAGCAGCCCTCCTGCTTCTGTCTCCTGAGTGGTAGGATGACAGGTGTGAGCTACCACACCCAGCATTGTGGTATGTGGTATTGATTGCTGGTGGGCGTGAGTCACCACGCCCAGCATTGTATGTGTTACCAGGGATCAACTCAGGACCTTGTGCTTGTGAGGCAGGCGCCAGAACCACTGAGCTAACCCTCCGGCCCTAAAGTAGCATTTTTGAAGCCACAGGTTCAATCCCCAACACTATCAAAAAAAAAAGTTGTTAAGATTAATTTCATAGATGCAAAATGAGAAGCTGATGGATGTTTGTTTCTGACTTTAATGAAAATATATGGTACTTTTCTGTAACTTTTACTTCAGCTTTTACTTTTGGCTTTATTTATTTATAGTTGGCTTGATTTTTAAAAATTACCGTATTTGAGGTAAGAATTTGTTTGAGGGGAAAATAGGTTTACTACTGAATGTTAGCTATTTTCCATTTTTTACCATTTCACATGGTAACATGACTCATTGTATCAGTAGGTTTCCTTTACTGAAATAGTGTAATTGATATCAACTCTACTTGATTGTGATAAATTATTATAATTTTTAAATTAGGATTATATCATTGAATGCTTTTGAATTATTTTAACTAATATTTTGTTTTGAGTTACTGTTGTCAATGTATGAATGAGATTTATTATTTATTTTCCAAACTAGGCTGTAGTAAAAAATACAGAAAGAAAATAAATGTTCAGAAACAGTGTCTTTTGAAAAGCAGAGTAGAGCTAAAAGGAGATATAGTAAGCACTGCAGATAGTTGTCAATTCAGTAGAACCTTTTTATTACAAAATACTGATGGTAGACCAAGATACTGTCTACTTGCATACATGTTTGTTTTTACTTTCTTTTAGATTGAAGAACAGTCAGACTGTAAGATCCTAGATGGACACTTTGTTTCCCCAATGGCCCATTATGTACCTGATATAATGCCAATTGAGTCTGTTATTGCAAGGTAAAAATTTGTTTGGGTTGTTTGGTACTGGGGATGCATTTAGGACCTTGTGCTTGTAAGGTAGGCACCATAATCACTCAGCTAAATCCTCAGCCCTGCAAGGTAAGAGTTTTTAGAAAGACAAATTAGTAAGCTGATTGTATTCATTAAAATCATAATACTTTTTTTTAACACCATGTCATTTCAAATCACATAGTAACAAGACAAATATAAATTATTGAAGAATGAATTTAGAAGCTTTTTTTTTTTTTTTTTTTTAGACAGGGTCTCCCTTTGTAGTTTAGGCTGGCCCTGAGCTCACCACACCCAGCATTAAGTATGTGGTACTGATTGCTAGTGGGTGTGAGTCACCATGTCCAGTGTTGTTGTATATGGTTACCAGGGATCTAACCAGGGACTTTGCTTGCTAGGCAGGTGCAGGAACAACTGAGCTAAATCTCCAGCCCTTAATAGCTATTTTAGTTATTGTAAGAACACCGTATAAGAGGCTGGGTGTGGTGGTGCATGCCTGTAATCCCATAATCTATAATAATCCTATAATCTCATGAGATTGAGGAAGAAAGATAGAATCTGAGGCCAGTCTGGGCTCCACAATGATTTCAAGGCCAGTCTCAGCTACATAGTGGAATACAGAGTGGTATGTATACAAGGATATTTATTAAAGCAGTGCTTATAGTTGCAAAAATAAACAAAAAAGATAGTTCCCTTAATACTCAGCAACAGGAGATTAATTATCCATATAATAGTGTTACTGACATGGCATATGGTCATATTATATGAATGTCTTTAATTACTTTCCTAATTGATGAGACAAAATACCTGACATCCACAAGTTAAAGGAAGAAAGGTTTATTTCAGATTTTGATAGAGGTTTCAGACAATAATTAGCTGGCTGTATGGCAGAGGGGCATCACAGAGGAAAAACAGTCCATGGCATGGCAAGCAGAAGGCAGAGAAGCCACAGCAGTGAAGAAGCAGCAAAAGCAATAGGATTAATCCCATCCAGGATTAAAAGACTTTTGAGTGGTGCTGTGCCCACTCAAAGTAGGTCTTCCCATTATCCACACCCAAAGTTATGCTAAACCAATCAGTGGACTAATTTAGTGCCACACGCCCTTAATTCTGGTATCATATATCCTAAATCCAGACAAGTCTAAAAAGTCCCATCTATGAGGCATGCATCTTTGGGGGGGGGGCATATCTCAGTACAAGCCATAGCAGTGAACAGGCAAGAAGGCAATAGAAATGATTATTTAATTCCATTTTTATAAATACAAATACATGTAATACATCACACAGAAATTTCTAGATGATACATATATATATATATATATTAATGTGCCAACCCTATTATCTCCAAGTGGAGATATTTTGGCTTTTAAAATTGCAGGTTTAAACTTCCACTGTGTTCATATATTTCCTATGATAGCAAGGAAAAGGTATTTAGATTAAAGACTATATAGTAACTTAGACTAGACTATATAGTAAGTTAAACCCCTCAAGATAGTTTGTAATTAACATATCACTTTGTGAATGTAAATGGATATTCCAAAAATACCAAGGTGGTTTTATTGCTAAAATAATTTTGCCACAAATAGGAATTCTTAGCTTTTTGCAGTTTTTTTTCTTTCCTGCCTGAATTTAAAAATTTTTATATTAGTTGAATTGGTACTTTTTTCTTTTTGCATTATTCAGTAAACTTTATTGGTACATTATATACACAGTTCACAGTCACACAAAACATTGGGGAATTTGTACCAATTTGTGACACAGGTCAATTCTCATTTTTACCCACATCCCTGCCCACCCACCCCCTCTCCACCCCCTATATATATACTCTTTTATTTTTTTCCAAATCATATTTATTCCTTCCCCTCATTACGTTCCCATACCAAATTCCTTTTGGATATTACAGAAACTATTATACATTCTAGAGCTCCTTTACCTCTACAGGTACTTATATCAAAGAAAAGATCCGGTATTTGCATATCTGTGTTCTATTTATTTCACTTATTAGTGTGTCCTTCAGGTGTCTCCATTTGCACATAAATGAATGAATCTTGTCATTCTTTATGGCAGAGTAATACTCCATTTTTTAAAAAACCCACATCTTCTTTATCCAGTCTCCAGTTGATGGGCATTTGGGTTGTTTCCAAGATTGGGCTATCATGAACTGAGCTGTTATGAACAGAGGTGTACACCTGTCTTTCCAATGTGATTTTTTAAATTCCTTTGGGTATATTCCTAGCAGGGGGATAGCAGGGTCAAATGGGACCTCTAGTCCTAGTTTGCTTAGGAATCCACACTGATCTCCATAATGGTTGCACAAGTGAATTGGTACTTTTTTAGATATGCATAATAAATAACATTCATCATAGAGAATTTGTATGTGATATACCCAGATTATTTTTTCCCACTCCTCTTTCTTCAACCCCTCTTACCTTCCTTTTTATAAAAAGCTTATTTACAAAATATTTGTTTATGTTTTCCCTTTATTTTTCTTTTGATACCTAAGGTTTTGAACTTGTTCATCATATAATAGTTGAAACAGCTTTTATGGATCTTCTTTGTATGATTACTGCAGTACTTGATTCTCAAATTTGATTCTCTCCATAATTGTGATTGCAAACCAAGTTGGACGAGAACCAAATCAAATTGAGTGGTGAGGTTCAATGGTGATCTTATGTGAGATTTTGATTAGGTTTTCATCCAGTTCAGTTTGCAACCAGAATTGTGGAAAGAATTGAATTTGTGAAATGAGATATCACATAATTTACTTCGTTGAAACTTCTCATCACAAAGTATAGAGATCAACTTTTTTTGCAGTGTTGTTAATGGCTTTTTGAAATTGTTTTAAATTCTGGGGCCAGAGATTTAGCTCAGTGGTACCTGCTGCCTGCCTGGCAAATGCAATGTCATGAGTTTGATCCCTGGTTCCTAAAAATAAATTAAATAGTTGTTTTAAATTCTGAATCAGAGTTGAAGCTAGTTATCACTATAGTTTTCTATTTTATGCTTTATCTAATTATGTTTACTTAAAATGAACAAGACACTTTACTATTTTCCTCTGCATTGTTGGTAATAAACCATTTGCTGTTTCTGCTAAGTGATTTCTCCTGTAAAGTTTTTGTTTGCAATAATAGTAGTGGTACTTGTATGCGTACATGTGAAAATCCTTCAGTCAAAAGCTTTTATTCTGTAATAGAAATGGAAACCTACCTAAGTTTTATATGGAATCCTAAATAAATTCATTTTTTCCAAGAAATTCATAACGTAATAAATGAATCTATATAGTGAACTAACAGAAAAACAATTTTAAATATTATGATCAGTTACTATTTTATTATCTCTAAAGTAGTATTTTAAATGTTTTTCTTTTAATAACTTCAAAGTAAAATGCAAACAGTACTATGTAGTGGAAAGAACCAGAACTTTGGAATTAAACAGATGTGCAATTGAACTCTGGCTATAATACATATGCGTGGGATTCAGGGGAAGGAAACGTAACTAGAACCTTTGCATAGATTCTGACTGTGAGTCCATGGTACACGGTGAAATAATTAATAATTAGGCAGAAATGGGGTTTAGAGAAACTTAGCTTGAGCCCGATCCATGCTACTCTGGGTAGCAAAAGACCCTAAGTCCCAGCCTGCCACGGCTTTTATTCAACACCTCTCCAGTAACAAAAATGTAACAAAGACTCAGAAGGCAGAGTAAACACCGGTAATGGAGCAGTTTCATCTTGAAGTATTGCAGCATGTGGACGACCAGAGTCCTTGTTGTTCTCCAAGGTGAAGGTGAGCTGAGTGCATAGTCTAGGCAGCTAGGAAGGGTGTTCCAATTATTACTCCCAAACAGTATTCTTTGGCAACATAGTTAAGTCCAAAGTCTATCTGCAGGAAGGCCTGGTCAGTTTTGACCTTCCTATTATTTCTTCCAAACAGGATTGTTCCCAACATATATTGGCCTAAAGACTTCTGGTCAATTACTTAATTTGTGAACCAGGTTTTATAAAGTAGGGTTATTTAGAGCTGGTTGTGGCAGTGCATGCCTATTATCCCAGCAGTTGAGAGGCTGAAGCTGAAGATCACCATGAGTTCAAGGCCTATTTGAACTGCATACTCAGGCCAGGGATGTTGCTCAGTGGTACTATGCCGCCTGGCAAGGGCAAGTTCCTGAATTTGATACCTGGTACCAAAGAAACAAAACAACACAAAAAACTGCACAGCCAGACCCTGTCTCAAAAACAAGCAAAAATTAAAGACAAATAAAACCAAAAAGCTCCTTAATAATCATGAAATCATAATATATGAATGATTTATATTTTTCTATTTTGTATATTTAGTTTTGCAGTGCTGGAAATAAAGCCCAGGGTATTGTGCATCTTACACAAGTGCTGATCCTCTGAGATATATCCCCAGTGCAGCTATATTTTGTTATTTAAATAATATATTTGGCACAATTTTGAAGGTAGGATAAAAGCAACATGTTAAAATCAACTTTAATGCTAAAAATAAAAATTGCTGGCTTTATTATGTACCACATACACATTTTATAAATGGAGTAGGCTGGTGGCATATGCCTGTAATCCCAGCCTGGGGTACATATTGAATTCAAATTCAGCCTGTGCTACATATCAAAACCCTGTCAAAAAAGAAAACAGCCAGGTGTGGTGGCTCACGTCTATAATCCCAGCACTCAGGAGGCAGAGGCAGGAGGATTGCTGAGTTCAAGGCTTGCCTGGGGTACATAGTGAGCTCAGGGCCAGCCTGAACTACAAAGCAAGACTCCTATCTGAAAAAAAAATTTTTCATAAAAGCCAGAAGCATTTAATTTAAAAGTATGTATAATTTTAAATGAGTGCATTTTATGTACATTTTTAAAAAAGCTAATCTCAGTTATGTAAAATTAGTTTTTATATATGACTCTAAAAATCAAATTCTTATAAAGTACTCAAGAATATTGCCATTTTACCAGGAAATGAACATAAAGTTGCCCTTATGTTGTAATTCAGTTTCTTGGGATTTGTTTTTGTGTGTGTAGTACTGAGATCAAACTCATGACCTTGAACTTGCAAGGCAGATATGGTGCCATTGAGCTAAAAACCCTGGCCCTGGAATTCAGTTTTTCATAAAATTTGCTCACGTTAATGCTCTGTTTAAAATTATTGTGGTTCATTTGGGATTTTGATGTGTATACATTTCCACTATGAGATAACCATAAAATATGTGACAGTTCATTTCATATTACATACAGAAATCCTATTCTGTGATAAATACTTTGTGGTAATTCCTCCTGCCTCAGCCTCACAAGTCCTGGGATTATAGGCATGAGCCATAATCTTTTTTATTTTTTTCAGAGCTCTTTTTGCAAAGAAGATGGCTTATTACAGAGTCTGGAAAAAGCAGTATTTTGTTTTTTGTTTTTTGTTTTTTTTTTTTTGAGACAGGGTCTCACTTTGTAGTTCAGGCTGGCCCTGAGCTCACTATGTAGCCCAGGCAAGCCGCCACGAACTCAGCAATCCTCCTGTCTCTGCCTCCCGAGTGCTGGGATGACAGGCGTGAGCCACCATGCCCGGCACCGTGGTATGTGGTATTGATCGCTGGTGGGCGTGAGTCACCACGCATAGCATTCTATGTGGTTACTGGGATCGATCTCAGGACCTTGAGCTTGTGAGGCAGGCACCGGAACCACTGAGCTAATCTCCGGCCCAAAAAAGCAGTATTTATAATTTAATAAACATTGTTTTATACATAATATACATAAAGTTTAAAAATTAAATGTAAATTTTATAATTTCAATAAATGTCAGAACTATCAATAAAATAATGTGAGAAAATAATTTTTGTTGGTTTATCTTGATGGTTTTAACTGTAAATCGATACAGTATATAATCTTAAACATAAGTATGTTTTTAAATCATTCCCATCCTAATTTGACATCCAATAATTTTCTATTTATTCTAAAGGGTAAAAATCACTAAACTGCACAAAATGCTCCTAGACTGGGGCTGAGGATTTAGCTCAAGTGGTACTGTACCTACCTTGGAAGCACCAGGCCCCAAGTTTGATCCTTGGTACTGCCAAAAAAAATTTTTTTTCCCAGACTATAGAAAACATCTCATAATTAATTCCTTGCTAGATACAAAATTATCAGCTCAAAATAACTTCCTCTAGAGTTCAGAAGGTCTTGGTACATTTTCCCCATTATCCAGTGTTATTGAAGAAATATTTGATGCTGAATCTGATTCTTATACCTTTATAGGCAACCAGTTTCTCTGGAAAAACCTTTATGATCTTTTCTGTATCAAATAATGTTCATGTGTTGTTTTTACAATTATTTGATTCCCCTTTTTGTGTCTGTCTTGTCTTTTCTTCATTACTGGGGAATGAACCCAGGGATGATATACGACTGACTCATCCTTACCATTTTTATGTTTTGAGAAAGGATGTTGTTGAGTTGCTCCAAATGACCTTGAACTCTTGCTTGACCTTGATCCTCTTGCTTCTGCCTCTCAGTGAAGAAACTATAGCCATGTATACCATGCCAGAATATCTCTTCTGAGATTTCTGTTAGAAAGATGTTGGAACTATAAAATTAATTGTCAGGATCTTTTGGCTCTTCCTTCATAATTTCTTTTTGAATTTTTGTGATGTATTTTACTTTAACCTTTTTCTTGTATCCCTCACATTCATTATTTGGTCATTTTAGAAATTAGTCCAATAATACAAATTCTACTGTTAAAATTCACATTGTAAACCAGAGAGCAACTATCAAAAAACAGACAGAGAATAATTACTAAGAGAAGATAAAATAGAATTTAGAATACCTAAATTTAGAATACCCAAAAGAGATTAGGAGAGAATTTAAACAGAAACAAAGAAAGGACAAATAGCAAAATAGAAGCAAAATAGAAAGCTTTCTATTATAATTTCCCAATAATTTTTTTATTATCCAGCTTATCCTTTTTCTTAGAACCACTTTTTTTAATGGATTTGGATGTTTTCCCTTTAAGGTTTTAAATTAGAATTTCTATTGTATTTTAAGTATGTGGAGATTTATTTTGTTTAGTTTGTATATGTGTGTTTGTGTGTCGTGCTAGGAATTGAACTCTGGACCCTCACACTGGGCTATATCTGCAGCCCTTTCTTACTGTTTCATTTACAGAGTCTTGCGCTATGGTCCAAATTTACCTGAAACTCACTGTTTAGCCCCTGCTAGCCTCCAACTTTGAATTCATTTGCCTCAGAGAGTCATATGTGGTATTACAGGTATTCCTGTATTATATGTAATAGTATTTCCATTATATGGAGTTCCTATATTTCCATATATGTGTAATTCTGGACATCTTCAGTGACAGAAAACATGGTTACCTTGGAGCCAGAGTGGAAGGAGAAATTTGCTTTAGATGAGTAAGAGGAAAGTCTTAGAAATCGTAGAAATGTTCTCTGTGCCATCTGTGGTGGTTTGACTAGTATATGTGTCTTTCAGACTTCATCAAACTATACACATACATGCAAATGTTGTATATAAATTGAAACTCACTAAAGGTGATTAGAAAAAGTCAAAAAAATAAAATAGTTTTAGCCTCTGCTGTAGCCATCTATGTCTTTAGCTGTTAAATTAGAAGCCTTTAACCTTCGAATATAAGGCTTATTGGTTAAGTGTATGTTTAGCTCTCTATTAAAAATAATGTTACCTAGGGCTGGGGATCTAGCTCAAGTAGTACTCCGCCAGCCTTGGATGCGCAAGGGCCCAAGTTCGATCCCCAGTACCACAAAAATAATAATAGTGGCCCAGAGGGGCCGGAGATTTAGCTCAGTGGTTCTGGTGCCTGCCTCGCAAGTGCAAGGTCCTGAGTTTGATCCGGGTAACCACATACAATATTGGGCATGGTGACTCATGCCCACCAGCAATCAGTACCACATACCACAGTGCCGGCTTGGTGGCTCACGCCTGTAATCCCAGCACTCAGGAAGCAGAGACAGGAGGATTGCTGAGTTCGAGGCTTGCCTGAGGAACATAGTGAGCTCAGGGCCAGCCTGAACTACAAAGCAAGACCCTATCTCAAAAAAAAAAATATATATAATAATGTTACCTCCAAAACATGTTGTAAGTTTGGCATGCTTAATGTCCTTTTGTTTTTGTTCTACCATTTGAGCAATAATCAGCCAGTTGCTTACTAAGAATTAGAGATAGTTGGGATTGACAAAAAGCATGTAGAGGTCATCTAGCTTTTATTCTTATAAAAATGCTCTTAGTTTTGTTACCACTTTAGTAAGAGGGAAAAAGAGCAGGTGAACTTTCTCAATCTGTGTGCTTTTTCTACCTCAGGAGATTTTGGAAACTGGAAATGGGAAGTCACTCGGATCCAAAGAGGAAGGCTGGGGATGTAACTCAGTGGTGGAGTACTTGCTTAACATGCAGAAATTCCTGGGTTCCGTCCCCAGCCGTATTATGTACAACTGTGTACATGCATACATGTGTGCATGTATACCATGATCTAAGGATATATATTCCTTCACCTTCTTCCCTGTTCCATTTCTCATTTTTTTGCTTTAAGTCCCCTGTCTGGGTAGGATACTTTTCTCATATATAGCTGACAAAATGTAGGTACCAGTGTTCCAATGTCACATGACCAAAGAGAAATATCATTCTCTGAATTTGGTTTGCACTTGGCCCATACACCAGGGCTCGAAGTGTACCTATTAACCATAAGACACTGGGAAAGACCACTGAGAAAACAGTAAAGTTGAACAAACTGACTGATAGCCTGAACAAAATGGGTGGTCACTTAGCAATTAAATATTTCTACTGGGGTCAGTAATATACATCTATAATCCTAGATACTAGGATAATTCTAGATCTATAATTCTAGACTAAAGCAGGAGGATCACAAGTTCAAGGCAACCCTGGGCAACTTATCATGACCTTATCTCAAAACAACAGTAAAAAATTTTTAAGGTCTGTGGATATGGTTTGGTGATAGAGCACTTACAAGCATGTGTAAACCCCTAGATTCGATCTCCTATAGGAGGAAAAAAAATTCCTATTAACTTCAGGCTAGTTTTCAATAATGAAGCCACTGTGCATTAGCATGGGACAGAGGAGAGTACATGCACATGAATGTCCAGTATTCTACTAAAAAATTCTCAAGTATTTTCCCTAATATCTTTCAAATATCAGAAAATAGAGCAGGGCTGGAGATTTAGCTCAGTGGTTCCGGCGCCTGCCTCGCAAGCGCAAGGTCCTGAGTTTGATCCCGGTAACCACATACAGTGTTGGGCGTGGTAACTCATGCCCACAACAATCAATGCCACATACCACAGTGCCGGGCGTGGTGGCTCATGCCTGTAAATCCCAGCACTCCGGAGGCAGAGACAGGAGGATTGCTGAGTTCCAGGCTTGCCTGGGCTACATAGTGAGCTCAGGGCCAGCCTGAACTACAAAGTGAGACCCTGTCTCAAAAAAAAAAAAAGAAAATAGAGCAATAAAGGATGAGCTTTTGAGACATTTATAGTTAATCCATATTTATAGTTAAATAATATAACTATAGTTAAATTTCACTCTCAAGTGAGATAAATTGAATACAATGTTTCAATACTGCATTGTGTCTCTGGTTTGAGAAACAAAGTGGAATTAACTAAATTGTGCAGTTGGGAAATGGAAAGAAAATGTTCAAATGAGAAAGGCGACAGGGAGAAGGGGCAAAGGAAAGAAGGGACGGGACCAAGAAAAGAAAATCAGAGGAAAAATGGAAACAAAACTTGTACATAAGGGAGGGGAGGAATGGGGGAAAAGAGGAGCAAGATTTATTGTACACTGGTACAATTTCCTTATGATGAGTCTTATCATTATATATATCTACAATTTACCAATAAATATTACTTTAAAAAGGGACAGTGATGAGAATGCAAAATCAAGCAAAGGTGTTTGTGTAATTCTGATTATGAAATTGAAAAATAATACCCACGAGTACACAATAATCATTGAACCATTCCTAAGTATTTTGTCTGTATTTCATTCAATAATTTATTGACAACAGGTAAATAATGATGTTACCCTTCTTTTCAAGTAAAGTTCAGAATTGAGGGGTTGTTTTGTTTTGTTTTGTTTTGTGACAGGGTCTTGCTTTGTAGTTCAGGCTGGCCCTGAGCTCACTATGTAGCCCAGGCAAGCCTCGAACTCAGCAATCCTCCTGCCTCTGCCTCCCAAGTGCTGGGATTACAGGTGTGAGCCACCAAGCCCAGCGTTTGTGGTATGTGGTACTGATTGCTGGTGGGTGTGTGTCACCACACACAGTATTGTTGTATGTGGTTACTGGGGATCGAACCAGGGACTCTGCACTTGCTAGGCAGGTGCTAGAACTACTGAGTTAAATCTCCAGCCCAGAATTGAGATATTATGTTGCTGAGAATGCAGACATGTTAAGTCAGGGTTTGAGCTGATTTAATCCAGTAGATTATGACGGTAGCAATTTTTCTTTTGCTTGTTTGTTTTTTTGAGGGACATGTCCGTTTTCCTGTGAAGAGCAAAAGGTAAAACAGTATTTAAAGACTTAATCATTATTTTAAGGCTATGTTGATTTCTCCCCCCCAAAAAAAAATAATTTAGTGGACCACAGGTACAGTTCAACAGCAGAGTAGATACTTTGCAAGCTGTGCTGCATTCAATCCCTAGCACCATAAAAAAGATAAATTTTTAAAAAAGAAATGTATAATACAGTATCTTTGTAGCTTTCAGATACCTAGTTAGTGGCACATGCCTATAAGTCCCGTATTTGGGAGATTAGGGTAGAAGGATTGCTGTTAGTCTGAGGCCATCCTGAACCACATACGTGAAACCCTGTCTCCAAAAAAGCAAAAAATAAATAAATACCCCCCAAAAAACAAATTGAACATTAAAATTCTAATTTCTGTTTTCTTCAGGTAATTATAAAATTTTTAAGAATTGAAAGGTTGTTGAGGACACACTAATAAGTGAAATAAATAGTTCACAGATATGTAAATACTATATCTTTTCTCTGGTATGAGAACCTGTAGATGTAAATGAGTTCTAGAATGTATGATAGATTTTGTGAAATAGGAAATATTCAAAGGGAATGTGGTAGGGGAAAGTAATGAGGGGAAAGAATAAATATGATTTGAAAAGAAAAAACCATGTATATAAGGGGGTTGGGGGTTGTGAGGTGGGTAGGGATATGGGTAGAAATGAGAATTAACTCGTGTCATATACTGGTACAAGTTCCCCAATGTTGTGTGTGATTGTGAGCTGTATATAAAATGTACCAATAAGGAATTCAATTAAAAAAATTGAAAGATTATATTGAAAGTTTTTCAGAGACCCTTTTTTCTTTTAAATAGGTTCCAATTTATTGTGCCTAAAGAATGGAACAGCAAATACAGACCTGTGTGCATTCATCTTGCTGGAACAGGAGATCATGTAAGACTTTATTATAATACTTTAATCCCTAGATAACTTTTTAACATATTCTCCTTATCAGATGTGGTTACTGGACTTTAAGTATGTCATCTTTTCTCTTCTTAGCATTACTGGAGGCGACGAACACTAATGGCCCGTCCTATGATTAAAGAAGCCCGAATGGCTTCACTGTTGTTAGAAAACCCTTATTATATCCTTTTTTTTAATACCTAAGAAGTATTTTAAAATTTATTTTTATATTTAGTTATCAAAAAGAATTCTAAATCCAGCCTTTCCAATTTTGGTCTTCACTTCAGGAAAAATGAAAAAGTGAAAGATTATTTTGTGCCTTTTAAAAACCTAATGTAAGAATTATACTTCTATTGTTTAATGATAAATTGTACTTTTGTTTCTTGAGGTATTCTTATATTGTTTTTAATAAGTCAAATCCTTGCCATTATACATTTGTGTTTGAAATGCATTTATAAGATCTGTTGAAGCTTAGAACAGTTCTTAACTTAAATTTCAAGATGACTATTCACAGAAGAAGAAATGAAATTGATATGGAGATTAAAGAAATATTCTACGTTACTGGTATTAAGAGAAATGTGAAGTGAAAACAATTACCAGTAATTTTTAAAATTAAAAAACAACACTAGGGAGGCTACAGAATGTTGGGCACTTTTATTACTAATGTTTCAAAATCGACTCAGTCCGTTAGAAATGTATTTTTATCATGTGTATCAAGAGCCTTAAAATGTCTTCTTCCATCTGAGCTAGTGATGTGGCTCAGTGGTACACCACTTGATAAGCATCACCTCAGAAAGAAAAAAAATTAAAACAAAATCTTACATTCCTTGGCAGAGTCACTTTGATTCTGGGGGATGTATTCTAAGAATAAATTACTAAGATAAAAGAAACTGATACAAAATATTTATATGGCTTTGTTTATAATTATAAGCCATTAGAAATAAATGTATCAGACAGAAATGACTGAGTAAACTGGTTCATATTATTAGAATTTTCACACTTGTGTTTAGTGTTGTGTACCTTACTACCTTTGTGACTTTGGACCTATTAACCTTTTTTTACCTAAGTTTTCTTATTGATAAATGGGAATAATCTTTTAGGTTATTCAGAGTATTAAATACTGTTGTCTAGAATATTAATTGACTAATAAGTATTCAGTAAGTTTTAACATAATAAAAATTTATAATGTGTGAAAAGTAGTTACAATACAAAAATAAAAACCATATGGTCTCAGAGACAAAATGTGTATTTAGCATGCACAAGGCTCTAGTTCACTCCCCAGCAACAAATCAAAAACTATATGGTATAGGGCCAGAGATTTAGCTCAATGGTTCTGGCGTTTGCCTAGCAAGCACAAGGTACCTGGTTCGATCCCGGGTAACCACATACCACAATGCCGGGCGTGATAGCTCACACCTGTAATCCCAGCACTCAGGAGGCAGAGGCAGGAGGATTGCTGAGTTTGAGGCTTGTCTGGGCTACATAATGAGCTCAGGGCCAGGCTGAACTACAAAGTGATACCCTGTCTCAAAAAAAAAAAAAACAAAAAAACCATATGGTATAATACAGACATGGAAAAATAATACCCCAAACGCTAAAGACACAATTCAAACCAAAAATCCATTTATGATGAAAATACTAAAAAAGTACCTTGATTATAAAGTAATTTTTCTTTTAAATGCTTTTCTGTATTTTCTAGAACTATAATAAACTGTATCAATAAATATTTTAAATTTAAGAAGAAAATTTTACAAGCCTGTGGTAGACTAAAAACATTAAATTGTACATTTTATTTTTTAATTTTTTGTTTTGTTTTGTTTTTTGGGGACAGGATCTTGCTATGTAGTTCTGGCTGGCCTTGAACTCACTGTGCATCCCAGTCTGGCCTCAAACTCACAGTGATACTCCTGCCTTAGCCTTCCAAGTGCTGGGGTACATGCGCCACCACATCTAGCCCTAAACTGTGCACTTTAAATGGATTAATTATATGTCAAAAAGTATGTAAATTAAAGAAAAATTAATGAAATTAAATGTAATTGGACATGATTGCACATACCTATAATTCCACTTATCCACAAGATTGAGAAAAGGTGGCAAGTTGCTGTTTGATTTTTTTTTTTTTTTTTGGTACTAAGGATTGAACTCAGGATCTTGTACTTGTGAGGCAGGTGCAGTACCATTAAGCTAAGTCCCTGGCCCAGGATTGCAAGTTTAAAATCAACTCTGGCAGCTTAGCAAGATCCTGTCTGAAAATAAAAAGCGCTGGAACTACCATTCAGTGGTGGAGCACTTGCCTAGCTGAAGACCCTTTGTTTGATCCCCAGTATTACAAAAAAAAGAATAAGAAAAACTTGAGAACTTCTTAGTCTATGGAGATAGCTAGATACTACTTTTATTAGTAGTAAATTATGTTCAAATTTAACTATTCAAAATTAATGCATTTTAATATTTTAAAACTTTCTCTTTGACCCACATTCTTAAATGGCTGCAGGAAACCCAAGGACCAAGTGTAAGTATCACTGTCATTGTTTTGCAGTTTTCATAAGAAATTTTCAGCAATATTAAAAATTTTGGTAGCCTTCAGTAAACTATTCCTAATTTAATATCCATGTATTACAGGAGGTGTTATAAAAGAGGAGGAATGTTGACTTTAATTTTTAATCTTAAGATTTTTGCATTTTAATGTCTGGTGAGATATAGTAGGGAGTTTTCAAAGACTTGATATATTTTATAAAATGATCTGAAAAAATTATAGAACTTTTTATGTGATTAAACATTCTTTTTATTCTTATAATCCATAGTATAGAAAATCTGAAGATTAAACTTGCTTTCTGGTCTTTTTAATTTATGAATTTTGGCAGATCTTTTGTAATTCCATGATATACTGTATTATGTTTTCTTTGGCTTGCTCATTTGTTTACCTTATTTAGTTTCTCAGTAATTTTTATTTTTGAAATTTTTTTTGTGGTACTGGTGATCGAACTCAGGCCCTTGTGCTTTCCAAGTGGGCATGGTTCCATTTAAGCTAAATCCTAGGCCCTCTAGTTTGTTTGTTTATCTGTTTATTTATTTATTTATTTTTTGCAGTATCGGGGATTGCACATTGGGCCCTTCTGCTTCAAGGTAGGCACGGTACCACTTGAGGTAAATCCCTGGCCCTCTAGTTTTTTGTTTTTGAGACAGGATCTCACTGTGTAATCTAGGCTTGTATTAAACCTACCATGTAGTCCAAGGTGGCGTTAAACTTCTAGTGTTGCCTCAACCTCCCAAGTGCTGGAATTATAGGCCTGCACTACTATCCCCAGATCTTTGGCTTATTAAATAAAATTTAATGCTAGAGATGAGGAATACAGTGAGAATAAGAGATCTTCTAACAACTTCTACTCACTGGCCAACAAATGCCATACCACTTTAGGACACACACCAAAATTCCTGTCTCTTCCCCCAACACAGTGGTAGGCCTATTTGAGTTTCTCATTATCTTCTTCATGGGCCACTTTAGGTCATTAATGCTCCCCTGCAGCCAAACCTCAGAAAAGGCTTCCTTCATCCCTCACAGATAGAATTTTTATGGGTTCAAAAACTTCTGGAAAGATGGTGGAGTGATAAATAGCAGACAAGTAACTTCTCCCAGATATGGTGTCCAGATGCTAGATTGTAGCAACATGAGAACAAACAAGGAGCAAGGTGAGTCCCTGGGACCTAGGAAGGATCTGAAATGAGAATTGAAGCTGGCAAGGCCAGCAAAGAGACCTCAACACAGAAGAAGGTCTCAAGCAGCAATTTCTTCCTGACCTCTGACTCATGGAAGGGGCAGCCTAAACTCACAGGTACCTACTGATTACTAGTGACTCCAGTGGCCTCTAAACTCACTGGTGAAATGGAGTGGTTGTACAAGCAGACTGCAGGAGCTGGTGCACTTTAGGATTCGATGTCCTCCACGAGGGAGTGAGAGGGAGTGCTGGTAGCTTATCTTGGAGAGAGGCCAACTGAGCTCCAAACTCAGAGCAGCTTTGGGCTGGCTCCATTTAGCAGCTCCCAGTGGCAAGATGAGATAGAACTGAGTTCAGCAGGTCAAGAAACCAAGTTCAAGTGAGCAGGGAGCCAAATTCAAGTCAACAACTGCTATAAGGAGTGTTAGAGGCTAAACAAATCAGATTCCAGCTTCACAGCCAAAGACCAGCTAAATGTTAAATAGAACTGAAGGTACAGGCTTGTTGGGATTATCTACTACCCCTCCATAAATCTGTGGCTGTCTTGCTAAGATTAATCAGTACAAATCTGACCTCTATCTGCCTACTCTTACCTACCAGTAAGAGCATCCCTGAAATGAATTTTTTTCTTGTTTTCTTAGTTTTGTTTGTTTACTTTTTTGTTGATCATCTATTTTTGTTTTTATGAGTATGAAGATTGTTTCTAGTGTGCTCCCCCCACCAAGGGATCAAACTCAGGACATTGTGCTTGTCAGACAGGACCGAGCTACATCCTGGTCATGTTTGTAGTTTTTGTTTGTGGTATTCTGTTCTTTTTTGAGTCCTTCCCTCTCTCCTTCTCTTTGTATTCTTCACCAGTTTCCCAAAGTTCACATAGTCTTCCTTGGTCTTCCATCCTTGCTTCTACTTTCTTCCTCTGTCCTCCACCTTCTTTTAAATTTTCTCCCCTGTGGGCAAAATTGGCATAGTGAGAGCATGTTAACTGTATACAATTTTCTGATTTGTTTTGTGTTTGTTATATAACCACAAATCTAGTTCATACTAAAGGTGGCAAAGTAATAGTTACCATAGTTTATCATTTTCTAAACTGTGTTTGATGCTATTATAATTGCTGACTGTATTACATTAGCCAAGCTGACCTTATTGTTCTAATTAGTTTTCTTATTGGTTTGCCAAGACTCAGATTGCAAAGGGTCATAAACAATTCTATAGGCTAGTGCCAAAGAACTAGAGGCTAGGCCAAATAGGCAGCAGCTCCTCATCCCCTATAAATTGAAGAGGAAGTATCTTGCAACAGATTCAAAATGCAAAAGCCAGGTATACCTGGAAGATGTTTCTGAGAAGTACTCATATCATGAAGGTCTAAATTCTAGCAATAAAGGTACCTGCTATAAGCAACTTATAAGCATCATCCTAGGAATTAAACTAACAAAAAAAAAGAAGAAGAAATGAGAAAATATTTAAGGAAGAAGCAATCCCAGACTCTAGCTCACTAAAGACAACTGGGGGTAGTGAAGTAGAGCAATTCAAAACCCACCTACCTGGACTCTGAAGAGGTAATAGCAGTAGTACCAAAGCAGAAGAATGAGGCTTTAGGAAAAAATCAAATCAGAAATAATTTCACATAATTATAGAGATGGTGGCCATAATGCTTAGTGATTCTCATGTAGATACAAATTTTTAAAAAATAGAAGCACTCAGGAAAATAATGGAAAGCTTGAATGCCCAACGTAGAAAAGAAATAAAATTCATGAAACAGATATCCAGGAGATTAAAAATTCCATTGGAAAGGGCTGGGAATTTACTTAAGTGGTACTGTGCCAACCTTGGATGCACAGGGCCCAAGATCGGTCCCTGGTACCACACACACACACACACACACACAAATTCCATTGGAAGTTTATACAGCAGAATGAGCAATGTGAGGACAGAATATGAAATATAGAAGACAATATTTCAGTTAGCAATCATGAAAAAAACATTTTTTGGTTGTTTTTTGTTGTTATTTTTTGAGTTGGTCTCACAATGTAGTTTAGGATGGCCTTGAATTCACTTGTTGCCTAGGCTGGTATCCTCCTCCTGGCAACCATCCTGCCTCAGCCTTCCTAGTAGTAGCATTACAGGCTTGCACCACCACACCTGCCTGAAAAAAAATTTCTTAAATATAACTAGGTATCACAAAACAACCCAGTAGTTGATAATGCAAGGAAAACAATTGACTCATTGATCTGAGTCAATTAAAAGCAAGAAATAGCATAAACTACACAAAAAACCTGTTCACAGAGGAAATGACAGAAAATTCCCAGGCATGGAAAATCTGACATACAGATAAGTGAGGCATATAGAACAGTAATTAGCCATGACTTTAAAAAAGCGTTTTTACACCAAGGCATATAATAGTCAAGATTCCAGAAATTCAACACAGGAACAATATTAAAATCACTTGGAGGGAAGAAACAAATCACCAGTTAAAAGCCCATCAGAATCATAGACTGCTGAACTTAAAAGGAAAGCCTGGAGTGAAATATTTCAAGCCCTAAAAGAAAGCCTCCAACCCAAATTGATGTACCCCACAAAACTATGTTTTAATATTGATGGAGAAATAAGATACTTGTATGACAAAGAACAACTGAAGAAATTCATGACCATTATACCAAATGTTCTGGAATGTTCTCAAAATGTTCTGAAAGATGTCCTGGAAAAGAGATAACAAGTGCTATAATTCCATGAACCCAACGGAATGAATCCACCACCCAAGGCAAGCAGTTAAATGCGGGGGGGGGGGGGTTTGCCAAGGAAAACAACATAAGAAAGATATGTCAATACATATCAGTTATAACTATCAATGTAAATGAACTCAATTCACCAATGAAAAAGAAAGGGACTGGCAGAATGTATCTTTTTTTTTTTTTTTTTGAGATTGGGGCAATCTCACTTTGTAGTTCAGGCTGGCCCTGAGCTTACTATGTAGCCCGGGCAAGCTTCGAACTCAGCAATCCTCCTGCCTTTGCCAAAAATATAGAACACTTCACAAATATGTGTTTCATCTTGTACAAGGGCCATGCTAAACTTCTCTGTACATCTTGTACAAGGGCCATGCTAAACATCTTGTACAAGGGCCATGCTAAACTTCTGTGTTCCAATTTTAGTATTTGTGCTGCCAAAATGAGCACAGAATGGATCTGGAACAGAGATCCAATAATATGCTACATATAAGAAATACACAATTCAAAAGCAAATTCATAGACTGAAAGTCAAAGGATGGAAAACTATTGCACGTGACAGGAAACTGGAAAAATGCAGGGGTAGCTATTCTATTTATAGACAAAGTGGATTTCAAGCCAAGGCTTAAGACAATAAAGGTCACCCTGTACTTGTAAGGGAAACAATCCAAGAAAAAGAAATAATGATAAATAATTATCATATATATGCACAAAATGCCAGCATACCCAACTATATAGAACACACTTGGGAGTCTGAGGCTGGAGGATCATTTTGGGCTCAAGGCCATCCTGGACTACAGTATGACATCAAGCCCAGGCTGAACTACATAGTGAGATTCTTTCTCAAAGGAAACAACAGTACTCTGGAAAACTAAGTACTCTGAAAAAAGAGGTTAAAGATGATATCAGAAAATGTAAGGATATCCCTTGCTTGTGGGTAGGAAGAACAAATATAGTGAAAATAACTATATTTCCAAAATTGTTAGTACAGATTTAATGCAATCCCAATCGAAATACCAATAGCATGTGTTACAGAATAAGAGAAAACAATACTGAAACTCATTTGGAACTAGAAGAGACCTAGAATAGGAAAAACAATCCTGAGCAAGACAAGGTGGAGATATTATAATCCCTAATTTGAAATTCTACTACAGAGCCACTGTGATAAAAATAGCAATGTACTGGCAAAAAAAAAAAAGATCCAAGGATCAGAGGAACAGATTAGAAGAAACAACTGCAAACATACTCAGCCATCTTATCTTTGACAAAGGAGCCAAACACCTTCCCTGAAAAAAAGCCCCTTTAATAAATGGTGCTGGACAGACTGGCTTTCCACATGCCAAAGATTGAAAGTAGACCCATATCTTCCACCATACACTTTCAAAATGAATGAAATATAATACTAAAACAAACACTAAATCTGATTGCAGAGGAAATATAAAGGATCAACAACTAGGATCTTTTACTATTAAAAAAAAAAAACCTTTGCACAGAAAGAGAAACCATCAACAGAGCAGAGAGACCACCCACAATGGGAAAACTTTTTTGGCAGGTGTTCCTCAAACAAAGGACTAACATCTAGAATATATAAGGAACTCAAAAAAATCAAACCCCCCATTTAAAGAATCAACCGAAAAAAACAGGATCAGAAATTAATAGGCACTTTTCAAATGAAGAAATAGAAACTAGAATACATTAAAAAATGTTCATCATCATTGGTCATTTTGAGAGATGCAAATCAAAACAACAGTGAGAGTCCTTCTCCAGACAGAATAGTTATCGAGAAATGAGCTAATGGCCCAGGGATTTAGCTCAGTGGTTCCAGCGTCTGCCAAGTGCAAGGTCCCAAGTTTGATCCCCACTAAACACACACCACAGTGCTGGGCGTGGTGACTCATGCTTACCAGCAATCAGTACCACACATTGTGGCTCACGCTTGTAATCCCAGCACTCGGGAGGGAGGCCGAACCATGAGAATTGCTGTGAGTTTGAGGCTTTCCTGGGCTACATGGTGAGCTCAGGGCCAGCCTGAACTACAAAGCTAGACCCTATCTTAAAAAGAAAAAAGAAAGAAAACTAATAACAAATGTTGGTGGGCTTGTGGGGAAAAAGGAATCCTCCACTGATCACGGGAGTGTAGACTGCTGCAACCACTGTGGAAATCAGTGTGGAGGTTCCTCAACTAAAATGAGGTTCCATTTGACCCAGCTGTTCCCTTTTTGGGATCCTCCCCAAAGAATTAAAATCATAGCACAGTGATCCTTGCACACCCATATATAGAGACGCACACTTTATAAGAGCAACATTTTGGAAACAGCAAAAATGCCCATCACTGGGGCCGGAGGGTTAGCTCAGTGGTTCCGGCACCTGCCTTGCAAGCGCAAGGACCTGAGTTCGACCCCCGGTTACCACATATAATGCTGGGCGTGGTGGCTCACGCCTGTAATCCCAGCACTCGGGAGGCAGAGACAGGAGGATTGCTGAGTTCGCGGCGGCTTGCCTGGGCACCATAGTGAGCTCAGGGCCAGCCTGAACTACAAAAGTGAGACCCTGTCTCCAAAAAAGCAAAAAAAAAAAAAAAAAAAAAAATGCCCATCACCTGATAAGTGGATAGAGAAGCTGTGGGGCCTTCTAAAATGGAGTACTACTGTGCCACGAAGAATGAGCCTGAGACGTTTACAGCTAAATGGATGCACCTTAGGCTATACCCAAGTGAAATAAATGTTTAAATACTCCATTGTTTCTCTGGTGTGAGAAAACAAAAGTGTAAATAGGGACTAAAGTGTATAATAGACATTGGGAAATGGGAGGAAAATATTCATTGGGAAGGGCAACAACAGAGAAGGGGCAAGGGACGAGGAAGAAGGGACAAGGAAAAAGAGGAAAAATGAAAAAAGCTCAAAGTACATAAAGAGGATAGAACAGGGAAAAAAGCAGCAAGATATGTAGTGGCACAAATTCCCTATGAATGTTATCATATATATCTAAAATAGATTATTATTTCCTCTGAGCCACATTCCCAGTTTATATATGAAAAATGCTCCAATAAATGTTTGCTTAAAGAGAAAAAAATGTGCAAATGAGGACAAGAAGGGAGGAAAGAAGAAAAAAAGAAAATAGAAGGAAAAATATAAACAAAGCTTTTGTAAATGAGGGGAACATGTGTGGGGGTGAATAAGAAAAAATGTAGAATCAAGGTACAACATAACATGTAAAGGTACAAATCCCCTATGATAACATTAATGTGTTGCTAAAATGTACCGATAAAAAAAATGGTGCACACCTGTAATCCCACCACTCAGGATGCTGAAGCAGAAGGATCACTGCAAGTTCATGGTGATTCTGAACTACATATTAACATGTATCAAAAATAAAAACAAAAAAAATAAAAAACAAAACAAAAGGGCTGGAGATGTAGCTCAGTGGTTCCAGCACCTGCCTGACAAGCACAAGGTCCCTGGTTCGATCCCAATAACCACATACAATAGTATGGGCATGGTAACTCATGTCCACCAGGAATCAGTACCACATACCACATTGCTGAGCGTGGTGGCTCACACCTTTAATCCCAGCATTCATGAGTCAGAGACAGGAAGTTTGCTGAATTCGAGGCTTGCATGGGCTACTTAGTGAGCTCAGGGCCAGCCTGAACTACAAAGCGAGACCCTGTCTCAAAAACAAACAAATAAATAAATAATAAAATACACGGATATATACATATGTATACATACATATATATATATGTCTATATATCTATTCTTGTTGGAAATTTGGGGTTTTGACTAAGATGTGCTGTAGGAAACCTGTTTTGTCTTGCAGTTATTCACTGTTCTATTAAGCCTTCCTTACATGTATGTTGAGAATTTTCCTCATGCTTGGGAAGTTTCCTATTGTGATTTCTGTAAAAAGATTTTTTTATTCCATAGGTAATATGTTGTGTTTTCTAATTCTAGTATCCTTAGATTGATACTGTTTTACCCATTGGATCAGTTTGTCTTGTTCTCTTACCCTTTTTAAAGATCCTCTGAGTAATTTGTCATAATTTACCATTTTATCCTTGATTTCAGAAACTATGTGTTCAGTTTTATTATTTCTGCAATTTATAGATTCTATATACTTTTTCTTTCCAGTATCTCTCTCTGACACCTGTTCGTGGAATTTATGTCCTTGATAAATTTATCATCCATTTGATGACAAAGATCTTTCATCAGATTTTTTTCTTTAAACAGGGTCTCACTTTGTAGTTCAGGCTGGCCCTGAGCTCAGTAGCCCAGGCAAGCCTTGAACTCAGCAATCCTTCTACCTCTATCTCCCGAGTGCTAGGATTATAGGCATGAGCTACCACGCCTGGCCTTTCATCAAATTTTTTAACCCTTTGGTTAGCTCTTCCAGTTTTTTGTTTCTCCAGTGCTCATTTGGTGATTTTGTATGTTTCATTACTTTTTGGCTTATGTTCACAACCAGCTTCATTTGATACCCTGTCTTCCAAAAACGCAAAAATAAATAAATAATAAAAATATAAATGTCATATTAACAGTTGGACTAGGTTTATCATTAGAAGTCTCCACTGCCCCACTCATATCAACAGCTTCTATGGAAAAGAACAAACTTGTGGACTTGAGAATTCAAGACTTCCACACAATGTAAAAATTATCCCAGCACTGGGGAGGCAGAGACAGGATGATTGCTGAGTTTGAGGTTTGCCTGGGCTACATAGTCAGCTCAGGGCCAGCCTGAACGGTAAAGCAAGACCCTGTCTCCAAAAAAAAAAAAAAGACCTACCCATGAAAAAGAAGTACATTGTTTTAGGACTGGGGATATAGCTCAATGGTGCCACATCAGCCGGCAAGCTCAAAGACCTGAGTTCAATTCCTGGTACCAGAAAAACATGTTTTTGTCAGACATAGTGGCACATGCTCATAATCCCAGCACTTGGGAGGCTGAGGCAGGAAGGTCACTGTAGGGCCACCCTGAGCTAATGTATGATAGGTAATGTGAAATAGGAAGAAATTATGCAAAAGGGAAAGGTTGGGTAGGGAAAGTAAAGAAGGGAAAGAAAAAACTTGATAGTAAAAAAACAAAACAAAGCTTATGTACATAGAGGGCGGGTGTTACAAAGAAAGGGGAAAGGGGAAAAAATACGAATCAAGATATGTCATGTACAGGTACAAGTTCTCAATGTTAAATGTGATGAGTTGTATGTATAAAATGTAACAATAAAATCAGTTTTTCAAAAGTTGTGTTTTAATGTAATTCCTTTTTTAAAGTAGAAGAAAGCTATGTTATTTTTTCTTAAAATCATTAAAATTTTGTAGTACAGCAATAATTTTTCCAGTGTCAGGTGTGGTGGCCCTTGCCTATTATCCCAGCTTTTGGGAATCCGAGGCAGGACTATGTAGTTCAGGGCTAGCCTAGAAAATACAGTAAAACCTAATCTCAAAAAAGCAAAAACAGGGCCAGAGATGTAGCTTAGTGGTGCCATGCCTGCCTGCCAAGTACAAGGTCCTTGGTTGGATCACCATTATGCAGAAGGGGGGAGAAAAAGTATTTTTCTGTAAAGTTTAAAAAATTTTTAAGATGAAATTCAATTTTTAATTGAATTCAACAAAGGTTAAATGCTATTAAACAGTTACACACTTTTTAAAAAGTTCTAGGTGATTAGTAAAACTATCAATAGTCCTCTTATCAATTTATCCCATTGTTTAACTTTGTTTAAAAGAAATACATCAGGGCCAGAGACTTAACTCAGTGGTTCCAGTGCCTACCTTGCAAGTTAAGGTCCTGAGCTCAATCTCCAGTACCAAAAAAAAAAAGAAAGAGAAAAAGATATACATGAAATATAGGTGCCTGATGTAAATTTGCATGTGTAAAAACATCTGTGTGAAATACTCATTTTCTGTTTTGTTTTGTGAGGCTAGGAGGTCCAGTTTAAAAAACGTGTCAGACCTTTTTGTGATGGGAGGTGCTCTTGTCCTAGAGTCTGCAGCTCTCTTGCATTGGCTAGAGAGGGAAGGTTACGGACCTTTAGGAATGACTGGAATATCGATGGGAGGACACGTAAGCCCTTTTCAATTTATATTTCACTATGATGATAAGATCTAGGGAATCCAGTTATTTCAGAAGATCTCGTTAGCTATGGAACTGACTCGGGACTTGGTGAAAGGAGGAAGCAGAAACAAATTGAACTTTCATTCTAATTATGAAGTCATAATTTTTTCATGTATTTAGACATTTAACTCTACTGTTCTCCATTAACAGCTTAGATATTGGGGCTTAATATTTTCTGAAAAGTTGATTACAAAGCTTAACATTTCAAGTGTCAAATATAAATGCCCAGTTTTGCTCTTAACTTGATCAAAATAGCTGAATTGGAAAATATTTTCCATTTATCTCTTCACTCCCAATACTACCAACATACTTCACCTTTGTCTTCAAGAATGTACCAAAACCAACTCCTAACTGGTTTCTGTGTATTTGGTCTGATCTCTCATTAGTGTTTTAAAATTTTTTCCTCTACACTCTTAACTAGAATAATCTTCCTTGGATCTCTACTTTCTCCTCCTCAGAACCTACCAGAAGTTTGCTTTTACACCGGGCTTTTGCTGTTGTGGATGCTCACATCCCTGTCATCTGACTGTCCTTCCACTTAGCTGAAGAGCAGCATCCTCTTATAGTTCCGTTAGAGCTTTCTCCTAAGAAGTGCTGTTTCTGCTCACGGCCTTACCTTTGTACTGTATTTCGCATTAGTACTTTGTGTCTTTTTTCCTTTAATGTTAACTGATTTGTTAAATAAATTTTTTATTTTTATTAGGACCTGTATAGTGTACAATGATTTCATTCTTCACGGGGAGTTGGGACATTTACATAATAGATATTTACATAATTTAATTATTTTAAGGATTTATTTTTCTACCTATTAGTGTTACCATTGTTATGACCTGAGTTAGTACCTAATAACTGATCTCCCCACTTCAAATCTCAACCTCTAATTAATCTTGAAAATCAAATCACAATACTTTGAATCACTTCACAATACTTTGTTCAGAACTCTTGATTTCCTAAAAATGGGACCAGTCATGATCGTGATCAGTCTTTTCAGCTCTGCCATTTTCACTCACATAGTGGCCATATAAGCCTACTGAGCAGCCAAGCAGAAGGATATTGACTGTTCCCCTACCTGACACTGTACCATTTTGTACTGTCATTACCATCTTGACTTAAATAAGTGGCTGAACAGATTCAGCTTTTTTTTTTTTTTGAGACAGGGTCTCACTTTGTAGTTCAAACTGGCCCTTACCCTTATGTAGCCCAGGCTAACCTCAAACTGGAGGCAGTCCTGCCTCTGCCTCCCGAATGCTGGGATTACAGGCATGAGTCACCACAACCAGCATTGTGGTGTGTGTATCAGGATTCTAACTCTGGACATTGTGTTTGCCAGGCAGATGCCAGAATCATTGAGCTAAATCCCTGGCCCCATGATTCAGCTATTTTTTGAAGTCTTTTCTGACTGATACAACCAAATGACCTTTGCCATTTTTAAACACATATTACTTTATATCCATTATATTATCTGCTGTATACTTCACCAAATTCTTAGCCTCTTTTTTTTTTAGTCTCTTTAATCATACCATAAAGGTGCAAGAGTTTCTGCCTGTGAATCTGCTTTATCTGAGCAAGTCTCTTATGTAGCGAGTGCACTCAGCCTGTGGCCTAGCATCTACATCTCAGCACCCTTGTGCTGTACTTAAGTGATGGAAAGTTGGTGTTGGTGAATGGTCTTCACTTTATAAATTTGAGATTTGGGGAGCTTAACAGAGTAATTAGACATTCTCACAGGTGCTTAGAGACTTTGTGTTCATGTCTTACCTCACCACATACTTACTATACAAGTTCTTAGTATTAACTGTTTTGAGTTTAATGAACAGCCAATTTCAAATAAGCTCTCAACTGATTTATTATGTTACAGATGGCCTCTTTAGCAGTATCCAACTGGCCTAAGCCCATGCCATTGATTCCATGTCTGTCTTGGTCCACAGCATCTGGAGTGTTTACTACGGTAATTTAATTACAATTATTATTTAGTTATATATATAATTAAAGGTCATTGTTTTGAGGCTCCCCAAAATGAATATCAGGTTGGGTTATTCAGTATAATGTATTAACAGGACTCATCATATATTTGTATTCATGACCAAGATTTAATTATAGAAAAATGATATAACACAAAACAATTAAAAGGAACACAAGGCAAAATGTGGTGCAAACTTGAAAGAGTCTTCCCCCAGTGGAATTGTGATTCCTCCACAGTGCTGAGTAGTGTACAAAATGCTATATCCATTGCTTGACCCTAGTAGACCACAGATTTTAGTTCAGTGTGAATGAGTTAGTCTCCTTCTGCCTAGGATCTACCAAAATTCTAGAAGGAAAGGGCTTTTAAGCAAAACTACATTGATTGTACAAATAGTGTAGGTACAAATGATCTTTTCATTTTGGGAGTTAAATATCAGTGTAAATGAACCAGTGTGGTGGCTCACACCTTGATCCCAGCACTCAGGAGGCAGGAGGATTGCTGAGTTCAAGGCTAGCCTGGGTTCCATAGTGAGCTCAGGGCCAGGCTGGACCACAAAGCAAGACCCTGTCTCAAAAAAACAACAAAAAATCTGTAAGTGAATAGCTTGCTACTCAAGTTGCAAGACTCTATTTAAGGGTCAACTCTTTCTAAGGACAGGCAATTTCAAATTTGTTATGTTAACTCTGTTTTATACAGTGATTAATAAAATAAAAATATGGAAAATATGGTATAATATAGTTTTCTATTATTTTAGGGTGTATTAAGTAAATCAGTTAACTGGAGGGAGCTGGAAAAACAGTATTACACACAGACCGTTTATGAAGAAGAAATTATTCATATGCTTGAATACTGTGGAGTAAGTATTTTAATAACATTGCATTGAGAGGAAAGTTGATTGTGTATTTAATGAACTAGTTTTATCTACAAGGGCCAAGCATGCTACACCTATAATTCAGCAGTGACAGAGACAGAAGCAGGAGATTCCAAGTCTGAGTCACACCAAGGTAACTTAACAAGCCTCTCTCTCAAAATAAAAAAGACGGGGATCAGAGATTTAGCTCAGCGGTTCCAGCACCTGCCTAGCAAGTGCAAAGTCCCTGGTTCCATCCCCAGTAACCACATACAACAATACCAGGTGTGGTGAGTCACACCCACCAGCAGTCAATACCACATACCACAACGCAGGGCTGGTGGCTCACGCTTGTAATCCCAGCACTTGGGAAGCAGAGGCAGGAGGATTGCTGAGTTCCAGGTTTGCCTGGGCTACATAGTGAGCTCAGGGCCAGCCTGAACTACAAAGTGAGACTCTGTCTCAAAAAAAAAAAAGTAAGAAGGGCTAAGGATGTAGCTTAATGGGAGAGCACGCCTGTGTTTGATTCCCAGTATCAAAAAATATAAAGATTAAAAATTTGGGGAAGTTGAGGCAGAAGGATCACTGTAAGTTTGAGGCCAGCTTGGGTCACATAGTGACTTTAAGGGCTGCCTAAACTACATTGTGGAACCTTTTTCTTAAAAAACAAAGCAGGGCTGGAGATTTAGCTCAGTGTTTCCAGCACCTGCCTGGCAAGTGCAAGGTTCTGAGTTCAATCCAGGTAACCACATACAACAATACTAGGCATGGTAACTCACACCCACCAGCAGTCAGTACCACACACCACAATGTCAGGTGTGGTCACTCATCCCTGTAATCCCAGCACTGGGAGGCAGAGGCAGGAGGATTGCTGAGTTCAAGGTTTGCCTGGGCTACACAGTGAACTCAGGGCCAGCCTGAACTACAAAGTGAGACCCTGTCTCAAAAAAAAAGCAAAATGATATAATTTTAAGTAGCAGGTTTTAAAAATATATACATACGTATTTATATATTTTTCAGTTTTTTAAATTCTTCATTTTATGGCCGGAGATTTAGCTCAGTGGTTCCAGTGCCTGCCTTCACAAGTGCAAGGTCCTGAGTTCGATCCCTGGTAGCCACATACAGTAATGCTGGGCGTGGTGACTCACACCTACCAGCAATCAATACCACATACCACAGTGCTGGGTGTGGTGGCTCACTCCTGTAATCCCATTGCTCCTCCAGAGGCAGAGACAGGAGAATTGCTGAGTTCGAGGCTTTCCTGCCTACATAGTGAGCTGAGAGCCAGCCTGAACTACAAAGCAAGACCCTGCCTCAAAAAAAAAAAATCTCCATTTTAAAATAAAACACAGAGAAAAAACATAACAGAAAAATAGTGCAAAGCAAATTTCTGGCTAATTATACTTACTAAAAACCAACAACAGCCAGGAGTGGTGGCACACACCTGTAATCCTAGTACTGCGGAGGTGGAAATGGGAGGACATAAAGTTTGAGGCCAACCTGGGCTACACAGTGAGTTCCAGAGCAGCATAGAGTACACAGCAAGACCTTGTCTCAAAAAATAAATAAAATAAACCTGGTGTGGTGGTATATGCTTGTAATCCCTCTGGGAGCCAGAAAAAGGAGCATTACAAGTTCAAGTCCAGACACGACAAGCTAGTGACTCAGAGACCTCATCGCAAAAAAAACACAAGATTGGGGATATAGCTCAATATAAAGGTCTTGGATTCAATCTTAGGTACCACCAAAAAAAAAAAAAGTAAAAAGGATAAATGCTTAATTCTTTGATTCTTTCACATCAGTTTTCAGGATAATGAATTGGTTCTCTGTTACTTTCTTGATGTGACCAACTCTTGCCATGAATATAAAAATTTTGCCAAAATTTATCAAGATAAAACAAACAAAATAAAAAATTTTAAAATGTACCAAGGAGTAGTATCTCAGTGCAAAGTCCTTGGGCTTAATCCCCATGCCACAGAGATGTTTGAATTTATTTATGTACCACTTTGAGTATCTAAAACCCATTAACCTTTGCATTTTTTTTCTTTCTTTCTTTTTTAGAAAGGGTCTCACAGTATAGTCCAGGCTGGCCTCAAATTTTTGATCCTATGTCAGAGCCTCATGAGGAGCTGAGATTTTGGGCATGCAGTTTTTCGAGATAGGGTCTTGCTTTGTAGTTCAGGCTGACCCTGAACTCCCTATGTAACCCAAGTTAGCCTCAAACTCACAGCAATCCTCTTGCCTCTGCCTCCTGAGTGCTGGGATTACGGGTGTGAGCCACCACATTCAGCATTGTGATATGCGGTACTGGGGATCGAACTTGGGACCTTGGTGCTTGCCAGGCAGACACCAGAACCACTGAGGTAAATCCCTGGCCTAACCTTTTTTAAGTGTACAGGAACACCAGGTATACCACACCATTGTACAGCTGTCACACCATCCCTTTCTAGATCTTCTTCATGTTCTTAAACTGAAAATCTATCAGTTGAAAGATAACTCCCTATTCTCCTCCTTGTCCCAGCACCTGAAAACCACCATTCTGTACATCTATGAATTTGACTACTGTAGAAACTTCACATGAGGAGAATGATACAATGTTTGTCTTCTTATTTGCTTTGTTTGAGACAGGGTTTCACTGTGTAGTCCACGCCAACCTTGAATGAACTTGTGGTCTTCCTGCCTATTTCTTGATTTTAGGCCTGCTCCACCACTTGTGGCATTATTTGTCCTCTTGTGCCTGGTTTATTCACATAGCATAATACTTACCAGAATTCATCCAGGTTATATGTCTTAAAGAGGAATTTAAAATTTAATTTAAAAAATTCATCCCTTTTAAAGATAATACTCTATTGTGCGTATATGTATATATGTATGTGTGTGTGTATATAAAGTAACATTTTGTTTATCCCTTGATGGGTATTTATCGTTTTTAAAAAGGTTGTTAAATAAAGCTCTATTTTGTTTATTTATTTGTGGTACTGGGGATTGAACTCAGGACCTTGCACTTGCCAAGCAGGCACAGCACCACTGAGCTACATCCCCAGCCCCTAAAGTTCTATTTTGTATTAAGTGGCTTTTTCTCTTATGTATTCAGACAGATTCTTTCAAAATGGGCCAAGAGTTTGTGAAACGCTTTCCTAGCAGTGCAGACAAGTTGTTTTCCAGAAGTCTAAATTTAGATATGACAAACGAAGTTGTGTCCCAAAAACCTACAGAATGCCAAACGTCTAGTAAAACATCTATCAGTGCTACATCAGAAGGACTCTTCTTCGAAGATAGCTCTAAGATAAACTGCCTGAATCAAACACTTTCAGCCAACAAAAGTAGTTACACAAATTATAATCCTCAGTCATACCAGGTACTCAGCAAAGAACAAAGAAGAAACAATCTTCAAAAAGAATCTTTAATATTTATGAAAGGAGTCATGGATGAATGTACTCATGTAGCAAATTTCTCAGGTACTGATTTTATATGTAATTGGGAATATTTTAAAGATGTTTTACAAAATAATTTCATGTTTTAAAGGGGATATTTTTGTTACTTCCAGAATGTGTTCTCCAAGATAAATTGGTCATTTAAATATATATATTTTATCCATGAAACTTTCCTATGCCATCTTATCATTCATTCATTCATTCTTTGTTTTCTTTGAGACAAGGTCTCGCTATGTATTTCAGGCTGGCCTTGGACTCACTCTGTAGTCCAGACTGGCCTTGAATTCTTGGTGATTACTGGCATGCACCACCATGCCCAGCCATCTTATTCACATAAAAAATACATTGGAGCCATGAGGTGTAGCTTAGTAGTAGAGCATGTGTTTAGCATTCCCAAAGCCCTGGATTCAATCCTCAGCATCAAAAAATAACAATGGGAAAAATATACTGGATCTTGCATCTTTAGAATAGTCATATTAAGGATGAGTATTATGGTAATATGGTATATGTAATATATGGTAATATGATATATGAAATACCATACAATATGACAGATATTTCCCTTAATAGTGCTATATTGTGTGGTGTATTTTATTTTCTAATATGACTTACAGTGTTTATATAAAATCTTGGAGCTTTTTAATGTATAAAAACCCCATTCTTAGTTCCAGTTGACCCAAGCCTCATTATAGTGGTACAAGCCAAAGAAGATGCCTATATTCCACGAACAGGAGTTCGAAGTCTTCAAGAAATTTGGCCTGGTTGTGAAATCCGTTACCTAGAAGGAGGTCACATTAGTGCCTACCTTTTTAAACAGGGTCTCTTCAGGTAAGATGATTTTTGTAAGAAGATGTTTGGTTTTTTGTTGTTTTTTTTCTTCTCCCTCAACTAGTAGATTACATGGCATATTTTAGTCCTTTCTTGCCTCCCACAAATCTTACATGGAAGTATTTTCTCTCTTTTCCTACCTTATCCTCTTTCCTTTCCTTCTGTAAGTTATCTGAGGCAGGTTTTAAGTGGTTTTACCCCCTTAAGCAGTAATGGCAATGTATTTTAGGATGTGTGGAGAAACACTGTGGTTTGTATTAATTGCTTAGGTACATTTTTATTCCACTCTGATGTTTTCTCAGAATGGCTCAAGCATCTGTTGGATAATACAGCAATGTTTTTTAGTTCGCAAATAAACTGAATTTTAATGAGAAGTAAAATGCCAATTTAATGTTACTGACTTTAGCAATTCTGAGGCCACTATTGTTTACTCATTCATCTGTTTTTTTTTTTCTTTTTGGAGACAGGGTCTCGCTTTGTAGTTCAGGCTGGCCCTGAGCTCACTATGGTGCCCAGGCAAGCCGCCGCAAACTCAGCAATCCTCCTGTCTCTGCCTCCCGAGTGCTGGGATTACAGGCGTGAGCCACCACGTCCGGCATTGTGGAATGCGGTGTTGATTGTTGGTGGGCGTGTCTCCACGCCCAGCATTATATGTGGTTACCGGGGATCGAACTCAGGTCCTTGGGCTTGCAAGGCAGGCGCCAGAACCACTGAGCTAACCCTCCGGCCCTCATTCATCTGTTTTATGTGGCACTGGGGATTGAACCCAGGATCTTGCACTGCCCTGTTAACTTCCAGCCTTTTATTTCATTTGCAGTACTGGAAGTTGAGTCCAGGGAGCACAGAGCTACTTCCCAAGCCCTTTTTTTAAAAAAATTGATTTTGGGCCGGAGATTTAGCTCAGTAGTTCCAGCGCCTGCCTTGCAAGCGCAAGGCCCTGAGTTCGATCCCTGGTAACCACATACAATGCTGGGCATGGTGACTCATGCCCACCAGCCATCAATGCCACATACCACAGTGCCAGGCGTGGTGGCTCATGCCTGTAATCTCAGCACTCGAGAGGCAGAGGCAGGAGGATTGCTGAGTTCCAGGCTTGGCTGGGCTACATAGTGAACTCAGGACCAGCCTGAACTACAAAGCGAGACCCTGTCTCAAAAAAAAAATTTTTTTTTTGATTATTTCATTTTATTTTCTTTTGAGACATTTTCCTGAGTTGCAGAGGCTGGCCTGGAATTTGAAACCCTCCCTCCTCAGCTCTCCACGAGCTGGGATTACAATGTGCCACTGGTCACATGACTTAAAAGATGTGTGCATTTCAGTGCAGAGCAGTTGCTTAGCGTAATGGAAGTTCTAAGTTCAATTAATTCCCATATTGTGAAAAGAAAAAGTCAGGCAATGTGAGAAACACCTATCATCTCCACACTTCCGGAACTCTGGAGATCAAGGCAGGAGGATTATTATGACTTTTAGGGCAGGATTATTATGACTTGATATGAACTATATAGTGAGACCCTCTCTGGGGGGGGCGGGGTAGAGAGGTACTTGTGAACCTTTCCTAACCCTCCTCCTGTCATCTGCATAAGCCCATCCTGTAATTCTAGACATCAGGAAATCAAATTAAGAGTAAGTTCCCCAAACTAACTCCGGAGAGAAAACTGACAGGTGGGCTAACATCAGAAGGCTTGCCTCCCCTTAGCCCTCAGTCAGCTGTTGCTGTCACACCTGCCCTTAAAGAACAAATTTCTTTATCTGTTTCTGCCAACATCCAAATATCCAGCTTTCATTTGTTCCTCCTCTCATGTTTTTTAAGATTTACAAGGAACAAATTTTTGAGCCAAAGAAATAAAAGCTTCTTGTCTTCCCTAATGTAATGAAAATTATAATCTATAATCTATTAGTGGCTCTCAATTTTAAAAATAATGTTCATATGGGCCGGAGGGTTGGCTCAGTGGTTCCGGCGCCTGCCTCGCAAGCGCAAGGTCCTGAGTTCGATCCCCGGTAACCACATATAATGCTGGGCGTGGTGACACGCCCACCAACAATCAACACCGCATACCACAGTGCTGGACGTGGTGGCTCACGCCTGTAATCCCAGCACTCGGGAGGCAGGGACAGGAGGATTGCTGAG
>PVIC010005821.1:0-56374 GCA_004025085.1 Thryonomys swinderianus
AGGGAGGGAGGGAGGGAGGGAGGGAGGGAGGAGGGAGGGAGAAAGGAAGGGAGGAAGGAGGGAAGGAAGGAAGGAAAAAAGTAAAGAAAGAAGGGAAAGTGCTATTTATAGGACTTCTGTGAAACGTTTTGTGAAGTAAACTACTTGTTAAGGAGTTACTGTTGTATAAAAAGTGATTTTTCCAGGCAGGGGATATAGCTCAGTAGTAAAGCACATGCTTAGCATATATACAAGACCCTGGGTTCAAGCCCCAGCATCTCCACACAAAAAACTTTACTTTCCTATATTGCCATCCTTCAACATAATAAATGTATTTTTTCCACAACCCTTATAAAACATTTTTTTAAAATTTGCTACATTCAAGACATTTCCTTCCATTAATTTTGCCTTAAGTGGTTTTTATGACCACCATGTGCTTGAAGCAAGAAATGCCATTGGGTATTTGAAATATTCTCTCTGCTTCCTCAGTAAGAAGGCTCTGGCAGCTCTCCGGCTGTTGACTATAATCAGTGTGACTCAGAACACGATGTCACCCTTCCAGAATTCTTCTCAGACATAGCTAAAACTTACTTTGTGTCTCCAAGTTGGGGACAAGGTGTTTGGGAGCAGCACCTTATGCAATAGACCTGCTGGACGGCTGCTCCTCAGGGGCAAATAAAATAAAGCTCACAGTGTATGAAAAATGTGCCCACAGAGTCATAGGAAGCAAAGATTTTAAGGCCTCTCTGCCAGTAATTCAGTTTTTATTTTATATTTCTTGGAAAAGTAAAGGCTTATATTTATAACATGTGTTACCTAAGATGCAGAAAGAGGAGAGAGGGAAGAAGAGGGGGGGGGAGAAAGAGGGAGAGAGAGACTGAGCTGCTGCTAAGGATTTGCACATCCACACCAGGCTGGCCAAGCTGCCCACTCTGCAACTGACCCCCACTGGCCCTGCAGGGGTCCCTGGGGATGGGAACTTCCTTTCGCCATGAAATATGTTTGCTTGCTCATTTCTATGGAGAATGGTAAATACATGCAAATATGTTGGCTGTTGTCATTTACTTCATTTCAGAAATTGTTCAGGGCTGAGACACCTGAATTTTTCCTCGAATACATTAAAGGAAATGCTGTGCCTGAACCTCTCAGACCTGCTCCCAGTGGAATTCCTTTTGAGTGTTCATATCTCAAAACCTTATGTAACTTGACACAATTATATGAAAATAAAAAAAAAAACCTCGGAATCCAAAAGAACAGTCTTCTGAGGTAGAAATGAAGGTCAGCACTGGGAAAGAAGTGTTCTCCCCTCTGGGGACTGGGTCCTACCTCACTGCGACAATGCCCAATTCACATATCAAAGATAAATGCCGAACCTCTGGCACAGGGACCAGGACCAGTGGGTGCACTTGCCCCTTCTTCCTGAACAAAGAATCACTTAATGAGGGCTCTGGGGGAACTACAAAGCCCTGGACCTGGCTGTCAGTTAAAAATATTCCAACAATCACCTTGAGTGTCTGGCCTTTCCAAGATAGAAGCAGCAGTGGTTTGGGGCCCCTTTGGAGCCCAAACAGGCCCTGACTGCAAAATCAACCAGCCAGAGTTTGGGGTCTCTACCAGTGACAGTGCTGCAAATGGGCATTCGTGGGGGCTGTGGTTCTCCTATTTATTGCATGGTTTGTCCAGGTTTGATTCTGAAGCCTCACCGTATTCCTCCACCCCAGCACACCCCAAACTCAAAGGAGGGGGAAGAGCGTGAGAATGTAAACTAATGCACAGGCCAGAAATCGGGGGTCCACCAGATGACCCTGTGTTCTAGAAAGCCTCCAGCCACACAACTCTTTTCCCTTTGTTTTCACTCTTAGAAATCCCAACCCCACTTCTATTTGCATACCAGCAGTGCCGGACCTCCACAGAGAACAAGCACCACTCTTAGGTGGCTGCCTTTGCAAGGAATTTGCTGGAGAAAATTGGAGACAAGGCTGTGAACAAAACCTCCTCCATCTGGTTTCAGTTTATTTAAAAAAACAACACACAGGCCTCCCCACCAGCAATCAGAAAACAACCTCAGATTCCCCGGTGGGGGTATTAGCCATGGGGTGGGGCTGAATTATGTATATGCAAATCAGTTACACCAGCCAGCCAACAGCACCTAATTTTTATATCTTTTGCAGTTGTTCTGCTAAGACAAGACTTGAATCAGGGGTGACAGAAGCTGTTAAAGAAGCAAGTTTTGGAATCAACAATCAAGGCCTTAATTGTGCCTTTGGGAGACATGTTTCTAACCCAGAAGCAAATAAAAAAGATTGGTTGTCTTTCACCTAGTAATGTCCACTGAATAATGCCAACCTTGTGGGCTGAAGGCCAGGGATAATGTGGCCTGGTGGTTAGGAGCATAGAGACTGTGTAGCCTAAACATGGCAATTAATTTCTCTGAGTATTTCTCTTTATGTTTAGTAGTTGCTTCGGAAGGATGAATCAAGGATAGTAAATAAAATAAATTATAAGCAAGTTGAACAGGAGGACTGGCATGCAGCAAACACAATAAATGTTGAAGAGGATTATTAATAACTCCAAATCATACCGGAGGATCCAAAAAGGATCTCAGCCAGAGTCAGCCAAGTACTCTAAGTGCTCTCAGCTGGGGCCTGCTTCCCCCTGGGGCTAGTCCAGAAATCTCTGCAGACTGAACTCTGTTTCCCACCCCTGGGGACACTGACCCCATACATCTGCCTTCTACCCTAGAGACAGAATTCAAAGGAGGATACCAGGTACAATTTGAAATCTAAATGATGCTCCTGGTTTCCTGTATCTTAGTGTCCACTCTTCCTGGAAACTAAAGGACTGGATCTCGGGTACCCAATCTAGATAGGATACCTCTGAAAAGCTGGGGGTTTAGTTTCTATCTAGAGCATTCAGAGGTGAGTCAGCAGCCTGCAGGGCTCCCACACACGTGTGTGTGGAGCTGCCCCTGGCCTCAGCCCTTGCATGTCCATGGGGGCCTCACATTCAGGTTGTCTAAATGAGACTTTTGTTCCTGTTCATCATCTGACCACAGAAACAAGACTTCCAACCTTCACTCTTC
This sequence comes from Thryonomys swinderianus, assembly GCA_004025085.1. Taxonomy (NCBI): domain Eukaryota; kingdom Metazoa; phylum Chordata; class Mammalia; order Rodentia; family Thryonomyidae; genus Thryonomys; species Thryonomys swinderianus. The sequence continues at coordinate 3,062 of PVIC010005821.1, forward strand.
CTGCTTTCCCCCAATAAGATCAAAATAGGTCCCTCCCCCGTCCCAATGGGTCAACAAATCTCATTTTCTTAAGATCGTCCTAAGCTCTCCTTTGCCCCTAGAATGATGCCTATGGGCCCACATGCCACGAAAGTGGTCTTGCACTAACATAGTTCTCGACAGCAAACTGGGTGCAGATACACCTGAGTCAGAAAGTTGAGTTTGGCTCAAATATAATTGTGTTTGAAACCTTGACAAATTTCTTTGGACTTTGGAAGCCATGGTTCCCTTGAATGTAAAATGGAAGTAATGAGACTTCTATAAAGGGTTGTGTTGAAAGCTCTTTACCTAAACCAGGGCTTGGGACAGCACAAGAGGGTTCTGAGACTAATGCACGGAATGAAGGCTGAGGATGTGGTGGCTGCAAGATTCAGGAAGATGATGAGACCAGCTTTCGACACACTGAATATGTGCATGGGGCCAATATGTGTCCAAAGGAGGCATCCAGGGCAGCTGGCTGCGTGGGCCTGGAGTTGAGAGGGAAGGCTTGGCTGGAGAGCAAGGGACTGTGGGTGTTACCAATGTGGGAGTAGGAAGATGAGCTCACTGTGAGGAGAGGGAGCAAGCACAAGGCCCCTGCAGCCGCAGACTCACCAACAAGGAAGACAAGTTCATGAAGAAGGTACAAGGAGCAAGGCAGAGAGATAGGAGGAAACTCAGCAACAATGGCTTCATAGATACCAAAAGGAATCCAGGGCTTGAAGCAGTCAAGAGAGAGGTCAACAGGACAGAGACTTTGAGCAGGCTGAGTTAGCTGAAGGCAGAGATGGATGGCTCTCTGGTGTTTGAGGACTAGGAGGTCATGCACTCTGGAGAGGTCAAGAGGGGGATGACCCCAGGCTAAAGTGAGGGAGGGTTGAGCAGTGATGGAAACTGCAGACAACTTTAGAGAAATGTGGCTGACCATGGGGGAGAGAGCAGGAGAACAATGCCTAAGGAAAAGGGTATGATAAAGATCACTGGGCTGGGATGAAATTCAATGGTAGAGCACTTGCCTACCATGCATGAAGCCCTAGGTTTGATTCCCAGCACCTCAAAAAAATATTAAGGTTGAGGTTTCCAGTGGGAGAGAGTTGTGCCAGGTGTAGTGAGTGGTGCCTCACAGGGAACTAACCCCCCACAAAGAAATGAAAAACTGCTTTGATGAAGGGGTGTGATAGGGTCTAGAACACAGGTGCAAAGACCTACACCAGCAGGAAGGGACCACTATGTGAGACAGGAGAAATGGACCAAGTGAGCAAGTTCCGGGTATGAGCTGAGTACAGGGAGGGTTTCCTGGGACACCACTGCCTCTGAGCTGGACCACAGAGGAACAAGAGGTGGTAAATGAATGCCTGGCTTCAGGAACCCCAGTATACTCGGAGGACAGAGGGTGTGTGCTCTTGGAAACTGCTACTTGGCACCTCCCAATTCTGGACTTCTCTTTTCCCAACTTCAAGTCCAGCACACATGGCCTTTCTTCTTTCACAGCTGCACCCTCCCAAAGGGCCAGCAGATGGAGCCAGGGAGCTGCTGCACTAGATATTCCATGGGAACAACCGGGCATGGCCTGCCGCCCTGGTTCTTGGTCCTCCGGAGTCTGGGAAACACTAAGTAACCAGTTTTCTGACCAAGGTGGGCTGGAGATGGGGCACAGGACAAAGAAAAACTGGACTGAGGCTTTGGGGTGGGATGGCTCCGGGGGCTCTGCTCCTTTTGGTTGCCCTTCATTCCTCTCTGCTGGGCCTGGCCTTATCAGCTGAGGCCCCTGGGCCCCCACCCCACCCCATTCCCAGAGGCCCTAACCAGCCCGGACTCCCAGATCTGGCAGAGGCTGGTTGTCTGCCCTGAAGCAGGAACCACTTGGCACCAGGCCTCAGACAGGGTTGGGCCATCCCCTCCCAGTTATGACTGCCTGAACCACCTTCTACTATTTGAGGAAGAAAGGGGTCAGTGGTTGATGATGCCACAGGAGACTGGGCATAGATCCTGGGGAGGAAGAGCCACGACCTCTCAGCTGAGGCAGCGGGATGAGTGGTAGGGAGCAATATAATAATGTGACAAAGATGGGCCGGAGGGTTAACTCAGTGGTTCTGGCGCCTGCCTCGCAAGCGCAAGGTCCTGAGTTCAATCCCCGGTAACCACATACAATGCTGGGCGTGGAGACTCATGCCCACCAGCAGTCAATACCACATACCACAGAGCCGGGCGTGGTGGGTCACACCTGTAATGCCAGCACTCGGGAGGCAGAGACAGGTGGATTGCTGAGTTCCAGGCTTGCCTGGGCTACATAGTGAACTCAGAGCCAGCCTGAACTACAAAAGCGAGACCCTGTCTCAAAATAAAAATAAAAATAATGTGACAAAGAGCCCAGTCCCACCAAGATCCAAATCTCACAGTAATCATGGCTTTACCTGAGGTAGCACAATGTCCCAAAAGCTGAGCTGGCAACACTTCCCCATTCTAGCCATCCTGTAAAGCCACAGGCAATTCCCACTCCCTCATCCACTCTCAGCAGGCTGTCTCTCCATCATGAGCTTCCTGATGAGTCAAAGTCCTTCATGGCTTTTTCACAGGCCAGGACCTTGCTTTCCTGTGTCTACCTGTCCACTCTTCCACTCTTGATCCCACAGTATCTCCCTCTCTGGCCCTAAGGAGAACCATTACTGGGCTGAGGCTGGAGAAACCATACATACAGTCATAGTGAGGTGAGTAGAACAGGGGGTGCCAACCAATGCAGGTTCTACAACTCAAAGCAGAAAGCCAGGCCAAAGGGGCTGCATCCTCCTCTGAGCCTGGGCCATAGATTTAGGGCACAGGGGTCAGGTCACAAAGCCTGGCCACAGACAAAAGAATGAACAAAGGGGTTGGGAACTGCAACAGGAGTCCATGAACTCTCAGAACCTAGAGGAGTCAGAGATGACACACTGGGAGAATGTTTCCCCTGAGCTTCCAGAGACAGGATGACCCAGACCAAAGAGAAAGTTACTACAAACACATAACACACACATTTATGCACATGCGTACACAGGGTCATACCTTAGGGAACAATACAACCAATGGCATAGACAGGACATGGAACTCCATGGACACAAGTGTATACAAATACAGGAACACAAAGTCTTACTCAGGATCATATATGCCCTTCCCAGGAAAGTCCTGTCTTCCAGGCCTAGGCTAGCCTCTCATCCTTACTTCCAAGAGGGCAGACAGGTGGAGGGACATGAGTGGCTCTGGGTGGAGATGGGTCCTCCACCCAGAGTCTCCCTTTAAACGGCTCTAGTTAACAGCCCACTCCCTGAGACCTCCCTGGCCTTTCAAGGGGCCACGCTTGGGTTGTAGAGATGGTTTTGGTAGAGTCACTTTCATGAAACTCTGGCACAAAGCCTGGCCACAGACAAAAGAATGAGCAAAGGGGCTGGGAACTGTGACGGGAGTCCATAAACTCTCAGAACCTAGTGGAGCCAGAGATGAGGCACTGGGTGAGATCTGGAGGCCCAGCAGGAGCTGAGATCCCTCCAAACCTCCACTTGCACCTACTCTCGTCAGCATAGGGGCTGGCACCCAGGTACTGGCACCAGTTCCTAGCGCCTGGCAGAGCCCTGGCATGCATGCTCGACACAGGATGCCAGAGACAGGGGTGGTTGAGGGTGGGGGGCAGGCCACACACAAACAAGGACCTTCATACACAAAGAAATACACCCACACACCACTTACTTTATTACCTGGGGATTCTGAGACGCAGTGCAGGGACCACCCCGTCCTATAAAGGCTGCCTTCACTGACTCCTCAGGTGCGCCTATTGGCCTGTTGGGAGCAAGGGGGAGGCAAAGGGGAATGGAGCCCAGTCTTTCTCTGAACTCCTGGCTGATCCTTACACAGACTTCTGTGGCAGAAGGCGGGGTTGTGCGTTTCCGGGGCCCACTACGGAGAAGAAGCAAGGAGGAGCAGAGACTTCCAGTCCCTGAAGGTGACCCTCCCTCCCCCAGGTCGGGTCTCAGAAGGATTTTTATGGCCTCAAGCTGCTCAGAGTTCTGGAGGGCACGCCAAGGACCCTCTGACCCGCACAGCATGTGGGCGCGGATGTGGCCAGCGGCGACAGTGTAAATGTGGGCTGGCTCCCGGAGGAGTTCCCGAAGGCCAGACACTCAAGGCGGTACTATCAATAAGAGGTGCTGAATGAAGCTGTGGGTGTCCCAAGCCAAGAGTGAGCAGGATGTGTTGTTCACCGGGGCGCGGCAGCTGAGAGCCCTGGGCAAGTGGGTGGGGGGTCAGGAGTGAAGCGGATGCAGGGCACTCGGACTGAGCTGACCAGCCCTGTCCCCAGCACGGCGTGAGGCGAGCAGCTCCTTCTCGAGCACAACTTGGGACTTTGTTCTGGCTTATTCGAAAACGGATGCAGCCGAGGGGCGGGGCAGGGGGCACCTGCCGGGCGAGGGGTGCCCGGGAAGGGCGGGAAAGCCCCACCCCTCCCCGCCTCCGCCCCGCCCTCTCCCCGCCCCCGGGGCGCTTTATAAGCGTGGTCCGCGGGCCAGCGGAGAAAGCGAGTGTCCCCCTCACCCCAGGCCTGTGTTCCCCGCACCCTGTGCCCCGGGCTCTAGTCCCGCGCCTCGCTCCCAGCCCGACCCCCGCCCCGCCCCGCCCCGCCCCGCCCCAGTCGGCCGGGCCGCCATGGAGCGCTGGCCTTGGCCGTCGGGCGGCGCCTGGCTGCTTGTGGCGGCCCGCGCGCTGCTGCAGCTGCTGCGCGCAGACCTACGTTTGGGTAGCCCGTTGCTGGCGGCACTGGCGCTGTTGGCCGCGCTCGACTGGCTGTGCCAGCGCCTGCTGCCCCCACCGGCCGCACTCGCCGTTCTGGCGGCCACCGGCTGGATCACGTTGTCCCGCCTGGCGCGCCCGCCGCGCCTGCCCGTGGCCACTCGCGCGGTGCTCATCACCGGTGAGTGCGCGGAGCGCGGGGACTCCAGGCTCGAGGGCGGGATCGCACACCTAGAGGGTTCCCCGCAGGCACGCCAAGGGGGCTCCCCAGCGCAGGAGTAAAGGAGCCCGTCCCCCTTCCCTGGGGTGCAAAGAAGAAGCCAAGTAGGAAGCGCCGGGCGCCTCCCCAAGTCCGGGTTACCGGTCTCTTTGGCAAGTATTGGAGGGAAAGTGTAGGAGGCAATGGGCAGGTGCTCTGAGGAAACCGGGTGCTGCTAGAGTTTGATGGTTTATGTTACGCCTTCTCCCAGAGAGCAGAGGCGGGAGACAGTGCTCTGAAGGACTTGGGAAGACCTGAGATGGAGGATGGTTACCCGTGAACTCTGCTAGATATCCCTACACGGGACACCCTGCAGTCTGTTCCCCGGGGCCAGAGGAAGGAGTTTACAGGAGGAGTTGCTCCCCCACCTCCAACTGGCTAGAATCCTGGAAGTTGAGAAAAGCTTGAGATCACCAAGGGGGCGCTCAGCGGCCTCCGGGGTCCAGCCAGCCACTGCCAGACTGCTGAGGCTGCAGTCCACGGTGTGCGCCCAGCACCCAACTCCACCGCTCCTGGGCCTCAGGGCCCAGGAAACAGGTCTTGGAGACTGAGGCTCAGGTGCCTCTGGCTGCCTGGCTGAGCTCCCTTTGTCTGGAGAAAGGGATAAATCTGTCACCAGAGAAAGGGACGGGGAAGGGGGAGCTGGAGACCCAGCCGGAAATGGGGAGGGGGAGAAAGGCCAGGGGTCACTGGTCCACTGCATGGGGGGAGGGGTGGCCCAGTTTCTCCCCCAGTCCCTCTAGCTTTGGACCCTGCCATTCCATAGAGCCTGGACTGGGGAAAGTCCAAACTGGCTTCTGAAAGACCTCAGTCCAGTAGGACTGCATGATCAGTTGGGGCTAGGAGAACTCCTTCAAGGGGAAATCCTTGAGCTGAAGGATGTGTGGAGACAGATCAGAGAGAGGGTATGGGGTAAAGGCTTAGAGTAACCTTTGCCTGGCTAGGGAACCGTCAATAACCAGTTTAGTTCAGCAGTGTGATGGGATATGAAGTCTCCCTGGGAGGGACCTTGAATAGTAGGTAAGAATCCAGGTGGTGCTGATGTGGGGGATGGTGTATTAGGGTAGCACCATGAGGACTTTAGGCTTCAGCAAAGAGGAAGAAGATGAAACAGGACTCAGATTGAATGGGAGAGAACCAAGTTCAGGATGCAGTGGAAGCCTCAGGGGACCTCATTTCAAGGGTTTGAGGAAGGAAAGCCACCAGACTGAGTGTGAAGCAGGGACTAGGTTGTGAGATCTTCCCTCTCCCCTGGGACAGAGCAGATTCCCCTTCTGTGGCCTAATTTGTAAGCTTAACAGGACCCAAGCCATCTGAAGGACTTCCTGCATTTCCAGTTGCAAAGCTCAGGGTGTCAGGGTAGGAAGAGGGCTGCCCAGCCCACCCCTGTGTAAGCCTCACCAGTGGGTTTGTGGCTTCCCAATGCCCGAAAACTCAGGGGTTTCTTCACTCATCACACCTGCTTAGAGAACTGTGTCTTGTGCCTGCTAGAGTTGCCACCCACCCTCCAGAGAATGCCCAGGACCGCTTGCCAAGGCCACTTCAAGAACTCAGCCACAGTGTCAGGGTTTGGGCTGTGTCTGGATGCCTTGTGTGCATGGATTTGCACACCTTGCACTGATGAACAGCCGGGGTTAATCCCATGTGAAAAAAATCCAGGCAGGTTGGAGGTATGTACAGGTATCTGAGGGTGAGCAAGAGAGTATGTCAAGTGCAGGTGACTATGTTGGGACTCCAGAACTGAGGCTCTGGGAGGCTTTAGTTTCCCTGGAGAGGGTCTGTCTCTCTGAGAAGGAGCTGAGGGACATGCATATACACACGAGTGTGTGCGCACACACACACACACACACAAACACACTCCCCTCCCCAGCAGACTTGCCTGAGACCCCTTAACACAAGTTGGCAGTCCCCAGCCACACAAGGCCCAGCTTGAAGCCCCCTGCCCAGCTGTGTTCTTGGCCTCCAAAGAGGGGGTGGGGTGAGGTGGGACAGCGTGCTGAGTGTTCAGGAGTTGGAAACAGCTTTTCCATCACTTTTCTGCTCAGCAGGACCTCAGGGCTGGGGGCTAGTACTCCAGCCTCCTCCTTCACTGGCCCTCCCCTTCCCCTCACTGGCCACCCACAGAGTCAGGATCAGAGTAAAAATGTCAAGGAAGCTTGGGCTTAATCAGGATGGACTCCAGCACCAGCCCTGCCTGGTAGTTATCTCTGCATACCAAAGGCCAGAAAGTAAGCCTCCAAGATTGCAACAGTGCTGTGGCAGGCCCAAGGTGAATGTGGAGAGGCATTCAGATGCTGGCCTGTTCTCATCTTACCCCACCAGGCCACAGTCCTGGGGGCAAATGACCTGCAACTCAGGAAAATACCCCATTATTGTCAATGATTGGAATTCCAAAGATAGGGGGTCAGTAGTAAAGTGAGAATGGGCCATCATCTGCTTGCCCAGAGCCTGCAACAATACGGGGTGTTGAGGCTGGGAAGAAGGGGGTCCTCAGGTTGAACAGAGATTGGGCTTTGTCCTGAGGACTGAAGGGAGTCTTGGGAAAGTTTCCAGCAGCAAAGTGATATTTTTTTTTTTGAGACAGGGTCTTGCTTTGTAGTTTAGGCTGGCTCTGAGCTCACTATGTAGCCCCAGGCAAACCTGGAACTCAGCAATCCTCCTGTCTCTGCTTCCCGAGTGCTGGGATTACAGGCATGAGCCACCACGCCCGGCACGATATTGTCATTTTTGAAAAAATTCCTTTCACTGTTTAAGTTGAGGATGTATCTAGCTAGGGATAAAATTGGACAGGACTTTCAGGGAGGCTGCTTCAGTATTCAGAAGGGAAAGGGCACTGAGAAAAGAAGGGTAACACTGCATGTGACCTCTGGCCTAAGACGAGCAGGGAGGACATCAGGAGTGGGGCTGGGTTGCAGGTCTACCTGGGATAGTCTCGACCTCTGTGCTGGCTAGGTGACTTTGGGAAATCAAATTAGTATTACTAGGTCTCAGTTCCTTCTTTAAGTGAGGATTATAAACCATCTTTGATGGGGTACCCCTGGGGAGTCCAAGGAAATGACAGCTGTCAGAGTTGGTCCTCAAGGCTCAGCTAGAAAGGCAAAGCCTGCCAGACCTGGGTAGAGGAAAGAAGGAGGGCTACTGACTTCTGCTGGATTGACAGTCCTGGCGCCTGGATGCCACCCACACTGTGATCTCTGGGTTGTCTCGGGCTGTAGTGGAGCACTGTGGGAGCTCACTGACTGCTCTGCCTTGACCAGGCTGTGACACTGGTTTTGGCAAGGAGACGGCCAAGAAACTGGATGCCATGGGCTTCATGGTGCTGGCCACTGTGTTGGACCTGAACAGCCTCGGTGCCCTAGAGCTGCGTGCCTGCTGCTCCCCTCGCCTAAAGCTGCTGCAGATGGACCTCACCAAGCCGGAGGACATTACCCATGTGCTAGAGTTCACCAAGGCCCACACTACCAGCACTGGTCAGATGTGGCTCCCCTGGGGGAGGGCATGGCTGGGCACGCATGGAAGGGGTGGGATTGCAGGGCTTTCTCTGAGCTGTTGTGAAGCTTCACTCTGCCTCCCTGTCCTCAGGCCTGTGGGGCCTGGTCAACAATGCAGGCATTAATGACATAGTGGCTGATGTGGAACTCTCTCCAGTGGCCAAATTCCGCAACTGCATGGAGGTGAATTTCTTCGGTGCCCTTGAGCTAACCAAGGGACTTCTGCCACTCTTGCGCCGCTCAAGGGGTCGCATTGTGACAGTGGGCAGTCCAGCAGGTGAGTGTCATCCCCCTCGGGGCACAGCAGAAGTACTGCTGCTGTGGGGTGGGGAGGATTTGGGGAGCTCCTGGCTAAGGCTCATCTCACACACATACCCCCATTTTATTCCCAGGAGACATGCCATATCCGTGCTTGGCAGCCTACGGTACCTCCAAGGCAGCTATCGTGCTGCTCATGGACTTATTTGGCTCTGAACTTATTCCCTGGGGGATCAAGGTCAGCGTCATCCAGCCTGGCTGCTTCAAGACAGGTGAGGGTTAGAGCCACGGGTAGATCATGGATGGGGCCTGGGACTGGGGAACGAGGGGTGGGCATGAGCTTATGGGGACAGGGATAGGTCTGAGGTACAGGCTTTGGCTGTAGGTGTAGCCAGAATAAGCAGACTGGTGGCCTGTAGCTCACCGTCCTTCTGCCACCCCTTCCCCAGAGTCAGTGATAAATGTGAACCTCTGGGAGCAACGCAAAGAACTGCTGCTGGCCAACCTGCCCCGAGAGCTGCTACAGGCCTATGGAAAAGACTACATTGAGCACTCACACAAGCAATTCCTGAATTCACTCAGCAAGGCACTGCCGGACCTCAGCCCAGTTACAGATGCCATCACTGACGCGCTACTGGCGGCTCGGCCACGCCGCCGGTATTACCCAGGCCGTGGCATGGGGCTCATGTACTTCATCCACTACTACCTGCCAGAGAGCCTGCGGCGCCGCTTCCTGCAGACCTTCTTCATTAGTCCCTGTCTGCCTCGAGCCCTGCAGCCTGGCCAGCCTGGTCTTACTCTTGCCCAGGATACAACCCAGGACCAATCCTGAACCAGGCCCTTCCCCAGTGGCCTAGCTGCTCTGGCGTATGAGGCTCTGTGAGCCTTTGGCTCTACCCTGGCCATTCTGAACCCCAAGGTCTAACCCCAGAGCCTAGCCCAACAAACTCCAGCCCCCCTACTGCCAATGCCACCTCCAGGCCCAAGAGGCTGAGGATTTCCAAGGTGCCACTGGGTCTCTACTGCTTCGTAAGCCCACAGACCCTCTTGAGTATAACACTACCCTGCAGGTTAGAGAATCCATCTGGATGTGGAGTTTTGTGCAAAATTTAGCTACAGCCTTTGTTGAGACCCTGTAGACAGTGTCTCTGCAAACTAAGTGGCTGGATAGGTCAAGGACCCTCTCAGAATTGTTTCTTGGCATTAGTGCCTCACTGCTACAATTCCAGGGTATCCCAACTGCCTCTTGACTGGCTCAAGACTTAGGACCCCAGTCTCCCACTTTCAAGCCACAGGGAAGCTGCAAACCCCACCTACCTGATTGTTACTTTTTAATAAAGATAAATTTTTATTTCTCCTAGAATGGAGGAGGTGCAGTGTTTGGAGGGGTGATGCCTGGTTATCTGTGTGACAAGGTGTGGCCAGATGGTAGAGATGGGAACTCCTGGGGCTCAGTGTCATGACTCGGGCTCTGGGCACAGGCACTCCCTGGCTCTGTTCACTCTGGTTCATATTCTCCCTTCTCCATTTACCTCAGGCAAATCATTTATACCTAAGTCTGGGTTTCTTCAATGAAATGAGGGTAATGATCACGGTCAAAGTTGCAGGGCTCAGTGAAACAATAGGAGTCCTACAGTTCTCAGGCCCCAGCTCTGCAGGCCTGTCTGCATCTGTGCCCCAGCAGAGGACGGGGCTGCCCTCTAGGTCACACCTGAGCCTCAGGAATCTGGTCTGCAGATTTCACAGGGTGAATCCAGCAAGGATGTGACCCTGAGGGAAGCTGGGGCTCTGGGAGAGGGGTACCAGGACCCGAAGGAGGCAATAGACAGTGGGCTTAGAGAGGGCAGTTTTATTGTCTCTGATCCAAAGCTGAGGGAGAACTACCCCATCCCCCAAGGATACACATACTTTATCCTTCCCATAGGCCACAGCTCTGGGAAAGACGGTTTTACTGCCCCCAGGGTTCTGAGGATAGGGAGGGACATAAAGGTGACCACATGCTTCTCAGACATGTCAGTGGCTGTAAACATAGGGCTGATGGACCTCACTGCTTTGAGGTCGTCTTGGTCCATTCTTGGTCAGGGGAGACACACCCAGCTCTTTTTTAGACCTAAAAGTAGTCCAGGGTGGGTTGGGGATCAGGGAAGCTGCACAGTCCCTAGAACAATGTGCAACCCACCCCAGGGCAGGCAGGTGAGCCCTAGGCTTCATCACAGCACACAAAGACATACACAGTACGCTTGGGAGCCTTGGGTCAGGATGCTAGAAGATGGGGATATAGTTGTCAATCTTGGCGCGGTGGCGCTGGGCAATGCACTCAGCAATCCACACAATATTGCGACACTCCTGCTCCTTGAGCTTCACAAAAGCATAGAAGACTCCAAAGTGGAACTGGTTCAGGAAGGCCAATTTGTTCAGTTTCACCTGTGGAGAAAGGCAGTGTGACATACAGGTGGCTAAGGCAGGCCTTAGCCACCAACCCTTCCCTGTGCCAAGCAGGCCCTGTGCTCACCTCATGCTCAAAGAATCGGTCCTCCAGGGTCTTGTCTCCAGGATTGCTGCCTGCACCCTCAAAAAGCAGCTTGTATTCCTGGCCGGGAACAGGTGGAAACATGAGCATGAACGTGCTGCTGGGTGCTTTTTTAGAGAATAGGGTACACGGTGCCAATATGGCCACCCACTGTCCTGCCAGTCAGGGAACTTACCGGGTAGTAATCGGCCACATTCTTGACCTGCTCATAGTCATCAGCCCGGGCCAGCTGAGCCAGGCCCTCAGGATAGAGGCGCCCACAATGAGGGAAGAGCTTGGCACGGTCCTCCTTGGACAGCTCTGTGCCAAAAGAGTTGATGGTGATGATGAAGGCGCGGCGGTCTGCTTCAAACTGCAGGGCAGTGGACAGGAAAAGAGAAGGAAGAAACGGAAGTCTGAGCCTGTTGGCAGGGCTTCCCCCAGGCGAGGGCTAGTGGGGACCAGCAGGCAAAAGTGGGGCTAGACACTCACCTCCAGGATGGGGCACATGGCATCAGCTGTGGTCCCGCCCAGTAAGGTGCAGAACTTGTAGAAGGACTCCAGGTAAGCCTGTGCAGAGCACGGAGCTTGCTCAGTGTGAGCAGAGAGACTCTGCAAGACTTGCTAGGCCCCTACTCACAGCTCTCTCCTCCCCTCGCCAGCCCCTGTCATGGTAGGGACTAGCCAAGGCAATTCTGTAGCAAAGCCCCTAAACATCGCCAACTCCAACAGGTAATCAGGCAGGTAGCAGTAGCCTGCTGCCTCCCAACCAGGAGTGACAGAACAGCTGACTGCTGCTTCAGGGTACGTGTTCCCAACCCCTCTTATCAGAGGACTGGGTCTGATCTGTCTTCTGATCACTCCTGTCTTCTCTCCTGAATCTCTCCAAACTGCCCCTTCCTCAGCCTCAGAACAGCCAATGTCTATGGGCTAGTAAGGGAAGATTACTCCTAAGAGTTCACAGAAATAGTCTGAAATGAGTGCCCTGGCCATTGCTGCATGTTGCCTTGCAAAGCGCCCTCTTCTCCCACCCCACAGGCTGCCAGAGGCGTCACAGAGCAGGAACCAAATTGTCAGCCGCTTTGTGATGAAGGATGGTTACTGCCTATGCAGACGTCAGCCGCACAGTGCAATAGCTGAGCACACAGGCTACTGGTGGGAACAAGTACTTCCTGCCCAAGCAAATTGAATCTGCTGGTCATGAGGAAAGGACGGGTCAGTCCAGGCTCCAAGTCCTTTCCAACACTCATTCACAGTCACCCAGATTTCTTTCCCCATACTTGTTTATCATGGTCCGAAGGTTCCACTTAGACTCTCAGGACCTATCTTGTAGCTCCACAGGTAGCATCTAACTCTTCTGACTTGGAAGAAAGGACTGGGAAGCCTGGGAAGCTCTCCACAGTGGGGTCTGCCTTCTGGACTGACTTGGACCCATACACTCTGCTGTTCCAAGGGATGACATGAGACCCAAGGTTTCATGAGCTCGGGCCTAGCCTGGCTGACAACACTGAACAAGCTGAGCCTCAGGGCAGAACTTGAGGGTAACGGCAGGAAACAAAAGACCAGGATAGGTCAGGAGTAAGCAGCTTATAGAGAAGAAGAGCCCAGCACAAAGGACTGCCAGGGATCAGAGATAGACGCCACCCCTACTACCACAACTGGGAAGTGCTTCTTGGTCCGTCCAGAAGTCAGTCCCTGGCTGTACTGAAAACCCAAGACCTAGGCCTAGAGTTCCTATGGGGGGTATCACCAGTCAAATCTTGGATTCCATACCCTGCTATCAACCCGTGTGCTCCTCAGAGAGGCTGACCCCAAGGTTGGGAAGCAGGCAGGACAAGCCCTCTTCTAGTGAGTTGGGCGGCTAAAGAAACTGGCAAGACCTGGGCACCAAGGTCACCTCCCCACCTCCGCCCTATCCCCTGGAGTCTGGCAGCCCATGACTGTTGCACCAGCTGCTTACAGCTCCCACTTATCAGGTGCTGAGGGTCCACCTAATCTTTCATCTGTGGCCATCAGCCTGGGACATCGCCTGAGGGCAGGCAGTCCTGGCACGGGGCCTGCAGTGTTGGGTCAGTGTTTATGAGCAGGTGCCTCAGCAGCTCTTGCCAGTGACTCTAGTTAAAACCAGTTAGGCCCGGTGAGGGTGTGGGTGAGGCTAGGGGGACAGCCGCACCCCTTACCCTGTCTCGGGGCAAGGAACAAGGCAACAGGCCAGCTGGGTGGGCGGGAGCACAAGGAGAGTGAGTGAGTGCATGTGTCTTCACGTGCATGCCCCCACACATCTTCTGTCTGTCTCTCTCTCCCTCCCCTTACTAAGTTGGCTTGCCTCCATGTTAGCAGGGTAGGTGGGAGTTCTGACTTCTGCAAACACGCTGAGCCAAGTGTGATCCCTTGTGCTGCCAGTGACTTACTTTAGACAACCATCCCACTTCTCTGAGCCTTTAGTTTCTTCATTTTACAAATGGTTATGATTGTGCCTAAAGATGCCAGAGGAGCCTGGAGGATGAAAGTGGTGGGTGACCTTCCTGTCTCTCCTCTGCCCTCCACACTGCAGCCACAGGGTTATTTCTGAGCACACTCCACCCTGCTGGAAACTTTCCCTCCTGACCCTGTCTACACAATAAAGTTCAAACATCTGAGCCGGCATTCAAGTCCCTGGGTGACCTGACCCTATGGCTACCTCTTCCCCCGAAGCTCTCTCCTACTATCCACATGGAACCCCTACTTCCACAGCAAACCACTTGCAACCTGGCCCACGTTCCAGGTCTTCCTTCTGCACATGCCAGTCCCCTGCCCACACCACAACCTCCAGGCAGGCCCTTCACCTGCCTCCGGACTCTCACTGCACACTGGTGCAGGCCTCTGGAGGCAAAGGCACGGGCTGAGCTGACTGTTAGCTAGCTCCAACAAGAAAGGATTACCCTCACTGTGGGTGTTCTTAGCATTAGGTCAGCAGGCCACTTAGCCAATCAACAGGTCCCTTGGCCAGCAAGTCCCTTGCATAGGCCTAGCCACTGCTAATCCACATCCCAGAATATAGCCCACCACAGCTCAGTACCTCACCCCAGCCAGAACTCAGTCTGTCCCAAACATACTGACTGATCCCTGGCTCTCAATCACTTTGGACCAGGGTAGTACTAATCCAGGAATCCCAAGCCCACCCTCTATCCCCAGGATCAGCCAGTCTATGCCACAGCTGGTGTGAAGCAGAAAGTAAACAGGGATGAGGACAGTGGGATGTGGTTTTGCTCTGGGCTTGGGAACTTAAAAAGGTATAAGGACCTGGCTACGCCTGGTTGGATCCCTCCACCCACCATAACTAAACAAACTGCTGCCTCTCCTGGCTGGCAATGGCCCAGGTCAAGTAGGTCTGACGGCTATGGCCTGGGTTGTGGCTCGTGACCCTTGTGGATGTGGGGGGAGTGGCTGACCAGGAGCCAGCTCTGACAGGCCAGTGGTAGAGTGCCAGCCACTCCTATTGATCTTATCTGCACCCGCTGCCGGCACCACAGGATGGAGAACCTGTTCCAGGCAACCTTGCACCCATCACAGGATCTAGAGAGTGAGTGGATAACCCCCTGGGCAGGAGCCTAGTACAGCTGTCCCAGCACCTCACAAATCACCATCCCACGGCACCCCATGTCACCTCCCACCAACAAGCCAATCCCCCACTCCCTGTGCAGGGCTCTACCTTGTAGAGTGTGTTGCGGATGATCTCAATGTTCATCTCATCAAGGTCCTGTTCTGAGATGCAGTCCTGGAAAAAAGCCGCTGGGGAGGAAAGGCATGGGTGTGAGGGGTGCGCAAGTGGCTTAGGCTAGTGTCCTGCAGATGCTCAACCACTCTCCAGGGCACAGAAGGCCACTGCCACCGAGCTCATCAGGCTAGGTATTAGGGGACCCCAACCGCCTGAGATATTGCCTCGGAAGTGGCAGAGTAATACTCTGGGCCATGCGCACTGACCTGAGCTTTTCCTGCCTCCTTGCTCTAAAATTGATTTATAAAGGAGGCGGCCAGCCATAACATGATCTAATCACCACTGGGGCCGACCCAACTTCAGACCATGCCAAAGACAGGCTTGCATAAGAGGCCATGAGATTCTCCTTTCTCCAGGGCCAGCTGTGGAGCTGGGGCCTGACGCCCACAGTTAGAAAACTAGTCTCCTTCTCCTTAGGACAAGGAATGAGTGTGGCAGCTGAGTGGGCATGAACCAGTGACCTAAGGGGCCATTGCGGAGCTGGAAGGAGAGGCCAGAACAGGGTAGAGCACCCCTACTCCACCTGGAAGGCCTGTAGACTCAGCGGTCTGTCAAATGGAGAAACTACAGAAGCCACGAATAGCCCAGAGCTGGTTCAGTTCCTGGGAGTCATACAGACTAGGTAAACAGGTACAGCTTGGACTTCACTGCTTAGGGCCCTGGGCTCAACTCTGGTGACTTCCTGGAGTGGTACCCTGAGGCTAAAGATTTTCACTATGAGGGTACGAGCTGATTACAGGATCTCATGCTTTCCCCACAGCCCCCTAGACAGGCAGAAGCCAGCACTTCCTAGGGTGGAGCCCTGCAGGAAGCTCCTGGATTCCCCTCTCTTCCCTGGCCTGACATCGACCCTGCATCCTGCTGGACACTGTTTGACCTGGCCCCTGAGACCTGTTTGGTGGAGGCAAGGGAGGCTGATTGCTTCCCTCCTCTGCCTCTGCTTGAGACCACTGTCAGAGCTCTCAGGACTCTGGGGGACCCAAGCCCTTCCCTCTCTCTCTCCTCTCCGTGAGCTCAGATCTTTTATTCCGCATCCTGAGAAACCAGTCTATTTCCAAGGTTAGAATGTTCCAGTCCAACCACAGGATCTGGCCCAGCAAAACACTAAGAAAGGAGAAGGAAGAGAACAAGAGGGGAGAGAGGGAAGGACAAAGGTCAACAGCAGTAGGCAGGTCTCATTTTCTGGCTCAGGACTGCCCCACCCCTGGCTGTCCACAAACCCCACACTGAGGAGCTGATGCTAGGATACCGCCCAGCTCCTACTTGACTACAGCAGCTCACCCAGGGGCGTGTCCACCAGAATGGCATTGTAGAGCTCAGCAGGCGTCTGTGCGATGTTCACAGCTTCCATCTGTTCAAAGCTGCCTAGCGGGTGGCACTTGGGTACTAGCTCGGCAATGGAGCGCTGGTGGAGCGTTCCGGTGATGAGCAGGATCACATTGTCAATCATGTAGCTGTAACTGTGGAGGGCAGACAACAGCAGAGCAGCTCTAGAGTAGGAGCTAAGAAGGCCTGTCTGGCATCATCCCTTTACCCCACCTTGCAAGGGCTACCAACCCCTTTACAGTGAGAGCTTGCCCATAGGTGTTGCAGACAGGCACTGATAGCTCTATCCTTGGGTGGCTCCCTCCCTAATTCAAGTTTCCAACCCTGCCCCCAGCACCAGAAGCACAGGACAGACTTGGCCTCTCCCTTGTAGAGATGGATGATTCACGACCCACTGAGGGCCTGGGACACAAGTAACGCCCCCGTGGTGTGAACATTGTTCTAACAGGATACAACCATGGGCACATGGACGTTAGCCAGCCAGCCTACTCTGAAGACAGGTATGGTCAGAGGCCTGAGAGGTAAAAGAGCTGAGAGACCAAGTGTGATCTGGGTAGAGCAGAGAGTATGTGCAAAGGCTGGAGGCATATACTGAATGAGGATGCATTCAGGGAAGGGAACGTGCTTAGGGCTGGCGGAGGGAGAGAAAAGGCACAGTCACTGCCACCAGCAGGTCACCTGCAGCCTGTGCTTAGCCAAGTACCAAGGATCTGAAGACAGACATGAGCAGGGAGTTAGGGAGGCTCTGCCTCCTTGGGGAAAAGAGAAGGGATGGGAGGGGGCTGAGGAGAGACTTCTCCAGGAAATACCAAGGAGAGGCTGGTGGAGCCCCCTCTGGAATGAACGCCTGGGTCAGGCAGACCTGCACAGCCCAACTCCAGAAAGAGAAAAGCATTCTCCTCCCTAGGGGCTGAGGCCAGGGGGCTGGAGGAGACTCAGGGTTTCACAGGTTGTGCACTCCTAGACTCCTCCAGGAACCGGCTCCAGGGAGTCAATGGGTAGCAAAGGCGGCTGTGTAGCTGGGGAGGGTGGGGCTGCCCAGTTCAGACTTGGCAAAGGACAAATCTCTGTCTCTAAACAAACAAGCATGGCTGGGCCAGAGGGTTCTGTGTAGTTACTTCTGGGGTGGGGTGGGGGACATGAAGAAGAGAGAGGGCCCCAGACATAGGCTGCAGTAGCCACAAATCTTTCAGCCTGTCACCAGGGATGAACTCAGGGCACAAGACAGCTGCATGAAGCCTCAGGGGAATGTCCTCAAAGGCCAGGCTGGGGCCATCGAAGGGTGAGAGCTAAGTGGAGGCTGCTGCTCTGAGTTGGGCCCTGAGCACAGGTCTCACCCAGGTTTCTGGTGCCCAACAGCCAGGCTCTTACCCTTTGACAGGATCCTAAACCCCCCCCCGTGCTGAGGTGCTGAGGGAAAGCCCTGGGAGGGGTCAGTGTCCAGTACTAAGGGAATAAAGGAAGGCAGACAGTGCCCAGGGCTGGCTATTTGGGGTGTTCCCACCGGGCCCTTCAGGAAGGCAGCAGGAGGAGGCTCCAGCTCCTGTCCTGGCCTGAACCCTACTCCCCCTGCTTTCTGCACACTCCCTCAGCTCCCACCCAGCCTGGCGCCCTGCTACGACCTCTGCTCTCCTGGGCCCAGGGCCAGCCAGCTGCCCTCTCTCCATCCCCAAGTCTGGCTGGGTCAGCTACAGGATGTGCACTGAGAAAAGACATCCCCCCGACTCAGGGCCTCAGGCAGAGCCCATCTGCAGCTGCAAGCCAAGAGGCCCATATGGCCAGCCTCGCTTCCCCAGCCCCATGGAGCTGGAAGGATAGAAAGACTGCAGTGAGCCCACCAGAGCTTTGTGCCTTGGCTTCCAGCTCCAGCCTGCCTCTTCTCTGGCATGCAGAGCCCCCGTCCGTGATACCTCCCGCATCTCATGTACCCCAGATCACCCACTGTCCCTCAGTCCTGCTCCTGCATCCCGTCCAGCTCCACTGTAGTCATCAAGCTCCCTGAGACAGCCACAAAGACCTGCCCTGAGCCAAAGAACACTCTTTTATCCTCTCACATCCTTTAGACAAGGAGAAAGACAATGGTACAAGCCTGTGCTCACGTCATCTGAGTGACTCCACAACAACTAGCCTCACTGTCAAGGCAGAAAGGCCCAGAGGGGGTCACAACCAGACCCTGTCGTAACATAAGGCAGAGGAGCGCTGTTCCTGCAGCTACTCTCCACATCTCTCCACCCATGTCCAAGGCTCCATGCCCAGCTCTCCACTTCCCATTAGCTCTGTTCTCTCAGACAGGTCCCTACAAACTAGTTCCCTCCTTCAAAACCTCCTCCTCCTTCTGCCCACAACTCAGGGAAACTGTTCAGGTTGAGGGCAAGGCTGGGGTCAGGACTCACAGGAAGTGCCAGGGCACTCCTGTGGATTCTGGCCAGCCTCGGAGGAGAGCCCTGTGGGAAGATGCTGCTGTCTGGTTTCACTGCTGTCCCTCCAGTATGTGGAACAAGCCAGCTATGATTCACTTTCAGCCCTGACAGCACATGTGGAGGCGGGTAGAACACTCCCCCTTTTGGTTCCCCTAAGCATCAGTTGCTATAACCCTTAGCAAAGCATGGAAGGAAATGCTGGGCCAAGCAAAGGGCCACTCACGATCATGCCACTCAATCCCTTCCAAGGCCCCTTCTATCCAAACCAAGCCAGACTTGGATGATCCTGTGCCAGGCCCAGCACCTCCCTCCCTCTGGGCCAACTGCAAAGTTGCTGTAGCAGAGGTCCTTGCTTGGTGAGGGTCAGAACCTTCTCTTCTGGGAGATGGAAGCACAACAGGTCTAGATGATGTGGCCCACCCATATACCTTCCTACAAGGCTGAGGCAGCAGGCAGGGAAACCCTCCTCCTCCTCGCCTGGCCTTAGCAGCTGCCTCCCTGCCCCCAGAGAGCCACTTCGCCATTCTTCCCCTCACTTGGCCTCAGTAGGAGAGAATGAGGATCCAGCTGGTCAGCGTCTCCCTCCAGGGAAGACAGCTGGGGAGTGGATGGCCGACTGCCCACCACGCCACAGAGGCCCTTGTGGGGTGGGGGTGGGAGAATCTGTTTTTCTCTGCCCAGAGGCCTTCCCTTGCCCGATGCCTCCCAAATGGTGTGGGTCCCCAAAAGGCTCAGGATAGAGTTTAGGAGCTACTTCTAAGAAGCCTTGAAAGTCCCTAGTCAATTCTTCTTTTCCACTGTGCCCTTTGAGGCCACTTACTAGAGTAGCAAGACTTCTCAGCCCTGGGCAGGCTTGGCACTGCCCATTATGACTGAGTTGAACCCCAGCCAGCGATCTATTTAGTCTCCACCAGGGGCTCCTATGAGCTGCTAGCATCTATACTCAGTTACATCAGGTTCCTACAGAGCCCTGTCCAGGGTAGAAAGTGGACGGAAATATCCACCACAGCATCAGCACACCACCTTTATGTCTTGGTTTTCCTTCTGCAATAAGAATAAGTGAAATATGTCACATGACAGAGCTAGTGAGGCTCTACCATCTCATTAAAATTTTGCTCCGGAGATTTAGCTCAGTGGTTCCAGCGCCTGCCTTGCAAGCACAAGGGCCGGAGTTCGATCCCCGGTAACCACATACAATGCTGAACATCGTGACTCACGCCCACCAGCAATCAACACCACATGCCACAGTGCCGGGCATGGTGGCTCACGCCTGTAATCCCAGCACTCGTAAGCAGAGACAGGAGGATTGCTGAGTTCAAGGCTTGCCTGAGCTACATAGTGAGCTCAGGGCCAGCCTGAACTACAAAGCGAGACCCTGTCTCAAAAAAAAAACAAAAAATTTTTGCTCCTCTTCAGAACCCACTGGGTCCTCCCCCAATATGAACCTTAACCTGGAGCTCCTGACTGCCCCCAAAGTCCAGCACAGTATCAGTGTTGGCTCTCCTTTAGGCAGTGGGTGGGACTAGGCCTCTAGGCTGCAGAGATCTGCAGTCCCCACAGAAACCAAGTTAGATGCAGCCAGTGAGGGCTGGAGGTCAGGACAGGAAAGCCTACAGAAATCAGATGTCTTTTGTGAACCACCAGGCTCCAAACTGGGAGTGACAATGTCCAGGGGAGAATGGCAAATGTGAGGCCTATTGGGCACTTGAAGCCACTCTCCTGGAACAAAGCCTTCTTGTAGCTGCCCACTCCCAGCTGGTGGCAGTGAGACCTCTGGCACAAGAGAAACATGGGACCTCAGCTCCCTAAATTGCTACAGGTTTCCTATGTTTGTGCTCTGTCAATAGGCTTCTACGGTACAGACAGGTGCTAAAGAATGGGGAAGGAAGGCTCGCTCAAAGACAAAGGCCTTCAGGGTCAACCTGAGAGTCCCCAGAGACCAGGCTCACTTCTCACAGCTTCTCTTCTGGTGCTGACTCTCCTATAGGAAAACATGGGAATGATCCAGATCAAGGTTTTTTCCAAGGCCAAAAAGCCCAAAAGAGCCTCTATCCCAAGTCACACAGAAAGTTAATGACTGAGTCTCGCAAGAGCCCTTGTACAATAACATACTAACCTGCTAACACCAGAAATTGAGCTGGATCATCTCAAGACTCCACACTGGCTGTCCACTTTGGGGGTACCTAGCTCACTTATTTCTTTTTTTATTACCACAGATTGAACTGGGGACCTTGCACTTGTGAGGCAAGGCACTGGATCTCCAGCCACGGGACCTACTCACTTAGACTGTCTGCCCTCTACCAGGCAGCTGCCTTCACTATGACCACCCACTCTCTCAAATGACCTCTTGACCCTCACCTGACCCTGGAGTTTTCCTGAGGCTGAGATGGCACCTGTGACCCCAGTCCTATTTGCTGGGGCTTCCCAGGACTCTCAAGGTTCTGTCTATACCATCATCCACGCATTTGCTTCCTTGCCCTGGGTCTGTCACTGTGTGTGTTGGCTGCAAGCTGGCTGGGGTCTACACAAACAATGGATACTGTCTCACACAGAAGGGCAGCAGAGGCCTTGACCAGCTACTGCCTGCTCACTTTCAGGAACAGAGAACTCAACATCTCCTGCAGAAGCCTGTTCGAGCCACACTGGGGCAGCTCCAGAGGCAAAGGCTCTCTGGGGAACAGAGCTAAGTGGGCTCTAAGTCAACCTCTATCCCCAGCTGAGCCAGCTTTGTCTGCGGACAGCCAAAGCCCAGGACAGGTCTCTAGAGGATGCTTCTACCTCCTGGAGGACTGCACTCTCCTCTTTGGGTATGTCTCTTGGGTATCTCTAAAGTAGCTTTCTATAGGGGTCCAGTGTCAACCAGCTCCATGTTCATTACTCAGGACATGTATAGTTCCCCCAACCTAGACTGTTCTCTCCTATTTCTTTCCATAAAATACTTTTCCCTCAGCCAAGTAGCTGCCCTAGGGATTCACCAGCCATGAATGCCTAGTCTAGGGGAGTCCCCTGGGATAGATTGCAAAGGAAAGTTTTTGTCCCTTTCTTCTCATCTCAGATAACCTAATGGGGCACAGTGGAGGAGGAAGAACAGCGACGGAGGAAGGCATTAAGCCCAAGAGAGAACGTGATGGGGGACTGCTGGGGGCCGGACATTATCCAGTAGTCAGCTCTGCAGACCATCGCTACATAAAGCCAAGTATAACCCGCTCCAGGGCCTTGTTGTGGAGTGACAGACTGCTGGAAGCTGACTAGAGGGTCACGGATGGAGTGGAGGTGGCAGAACAGATATGGAATGTAAAAGTTTAGGCACCACAAGAGGGGTCTGTGATGGTGTTAGAGATTTGGGGAACGGTATTAGGAACTCGAGGGAGAGATGTGCAAGGGAGAGTGGCTGTGCAGACAGGTGTGCAGGGAGTAGAACACTGGTGAAAGGAGCTCAGAATAAGGAGGGTGCTTCTTGCACTGGAATGGGGTTGAGGGGGCAGACTGCAGAAGCAGTGTGATGAGAGGCGCACTGGCTTCTATTGTCTTTGTGGAGGAGAAAGTGGGCCATCTGCCCAGAGAGGAGGCTGGGGCAGGAGAAAGATGATGTTTAAGATGAAGAGAAAGTCTTCTCATCATTGGTGGGGGCTGCAGGATGCTGAGTTAGGACAGCAAGAGGCAAAGACAAGCTGAGGTTAAATGACTGGGTACACATGCATGTCTGGCAGCAGGGATGACCCCTCTAGCCTAACAGCCGGCTTCCTCAGCTTTGCTCTTAGCAGTAGAGGTGGGGGGAGGCAGCTCCAGGATGGAGGCTGCTGGGCTTCCTCCAGCGCTGAGGGGCTGCCAGCTGGGTGGGACCATAAGTCGGGCGGCCAAGAGAGCTGCGGATGTTGGCAAAAGAGAGCTCGAATGATGAACCAGAGAACCTCAGCTGCAGAGGGCGGGAAATGAGACAGGGGCAGCAGAGGAGTAAGGCCAATGTCCTGCTGAGTCCGGAACCCGTGTCCTCCAAGGGACCAAAGAGTGGGTTGGAGATCCTAAGGTTGTTGGTAGAGAGGGTGCCTGACTCAGCAATTTCAGGGATAGAGCAGTTCCAGGTGGTGACATGGCTTTGGGCAGCCATCAGTGGGAGAGCTGAAGAGCAGAAGAGCGGGTCACTGGAGACAACGAGGTCAGAAAACAGGCAGCCGCAGACTCAGACAGGCAGACACGTGGCTGCCGAGCTCTCCCCCATGAGGGCAGGAGTAAGTGGAAGAGAAGGCTATAAGCCACACTCACCATGAATGGAAGGGGCGGGGAAAGCAGCGGATTCAGATAGCCTGCCACAGGACAGTGCTTGGCTGCTTTAAATACACTTGATGCTTGCAGCCAACCTCCAGTAAAAACCTGGCAACTGCTCTGTCTTAGTCCCACTCAGAGCCCTCTCTACATTTCTGGCCTGGCAGCTGACACTGAGGCAGGCTGGGAGCTAGATGCATAAGCAGATGGCCAAGTGGGCAGCAAGAAAGATGACATCTACCCTCTGACCACTGGCATGGGGTCAGACTTCCCCTGACCAGCCTAGCTGGCCAGACCAGAATACTCACCAGGAAGCTTAATGAGCCTTGTGCAAATAAGCTGAAGGCAGAAGCTAGATTCTGGCAATAAATGGACTGCTTCCTGGTATGTCCTTGATTCTGGCCTTGGAGCAGGGAAAAAATTCAGGCTAAGGGTTAAGTGAAAGATGGCACACTACAGTCATCTCTCACATGCAGCAACATGGGATATACTCTATCTCTAGCCTCTTGCTCAGAAAGTGTATGCCGATATGCCAAGAGGGACCAAGGCCTAGCAAAGGACAGCAGGGAAGCCTCTGACAAAGGAGGCCCGTGCCAGAGGAGGGCCTGGTTCCAAGCTTAGGCAGGTTTCCTGAGCCTTTTAGGTGTCCCAGCCTGTGGCTCTTAGCTGAGGATGGGACCCTCTGCCTATAGCCCCCACTTGAGCATGTAGATCCTGTACCAGTGGCTACTCCTTGCTGGACATGGAAATCAGGCCAGCAGGCAGGCATCTAACTTTCCCTCGTAGGATGGTACCTGTTCCTGAGGAAGAGGAGAGGAGCACCACAATTGGGAAATTGGAAAAGCTAGACAGTACTCAGAAGAGTGCAGGGACTACCTCTCCACTCATGCTCCACTGATGCAGAGCATGCTCACAAGGAATGGCCACTGATGATGCTCTGATCACCACCTGCTTGGAGCCGCCACCTGGCCTAGGCTATTTCTTTGTCTACCAGATCCTGCTCATGGCTCCTGCCACCCTTGCAGAAGGTGCCTCTTTACCTCTCTGTGCACATAGGTATACAGAGAATGCTCTGTCCAAGTGCCCTCCTTAAACCTGCAGGTTCTGGGGTCCTCTTCTTGACTCAGCCTCTTCAGAAAGTTAGTGCAGTAAGAGTGACCCTACCCTCAGCCCTTAAAGGGTCATGATACAGAAACTGGTCCAGCCAAGGGTTAAAAATAGGGGCACCCACCTGAGCTCCTGGAGGCTTAGGCCAGAACTGGGAAAGACAGCAACGTGTTCAACCCTCCCCAGTTCAAACCTCACCCAATATCCCTGGACTGCATCTATGGTCAGAACAGAGCCTGAGGTCCATATAATCCACCCTAACAACCAATCTCTGCAGAGCTCTGTTCATATCCTGAACCTCAATGTCAGTATGAGAGATTGGATCTGCTGAATGTCCAGTGTGGAGGCTATAAGGTAAGTGGAAAAAGAAAGAAAAAAACCCTCTCATCTTCCATAGTCCAATCTCTATAATACTGGGAGAAAGGGCCTGATAACTCCACTTTACAGGTTGTGACCTGGAGTCCAGAGTTATTGAATGGTCTGTCCGTTTACAAAGCCTGGGAGGACTCTGAAGGCAGTGCTTATGACAGCTGGCTGACAGTGGCTGTCATTGGGTCTGACAGATGACAGAGCCACAAAGATAGCCAGCCTAAGCCACGCTGGGGCCAGCTGCTGTATAAGTACCCAGCCCAGCACTACAGAGCTTACTCACGTAATAAAATCCAGGAAGCTGGCCAGTGGCTCATAGGCATGGTTCCTCATGTGGCGGAACTCCACCACCATCTTCTCTTTGAGCCGGTCATCGATGACTGACACTGTCAGAGGTGAGGCCTCGTTGGCCAAGAAGTTGCCATAGTCTGTGCTCTGCAGGTGCAACTTCAAGTCTGAAATACAAGGGCAGAGGTTGAGGACTCACCTCGCTGAACTTCCTCCAGTACTCCAAGTCCCCAGGCCCACCCAACTCTGGGGCCAAACTCCCTATAGTCGTGTCCTGCTGCTACTCTGACTTCTACCTCCCTGTTGGCACCCAGAATAAGGGCCTGGAAATTCCCCATACCTTCTTAGCCCTCCTGGCTCCAGAGTACAAGTATAGTAACCATGCCACAAGATAAGAAGATTGGGAAACCTCAACTATACACACTGAGTCCTAACCTACATCATGGGCCCTGCCCTATAGGGCCTCAGGTTGGAAAGGTAAGCCACAAAGACATATAAAAGAAAGATGACTGTGTGAGTACAGGGGAGCCTGGCACCAAAACAGGCCTGAACAGAGGTCATGCTAGGCCAGCACAGGGCAGAGATGGGGCAGTGTACAGGAAAAAGGGAACTGAGAGTGAATGAGTGGCCTGAGGAAGTGATTGGTCTGGGAGGAGGCAGGCAGGCCAATACTGAGGACTTTCTTAAGCCTTTAGGGACAGGGGTGAGGGAAAGGAAGGAGAGACAGAGCAGAAGGGCCTTGTGAGGCAGGACAGGTAAGAGTATGCAACAACCAGTCTCCTGACTTCTAGCCTTGCCCCTGCCCCAGTCTATGCTCCACACAGCAGCCAAAGTAATCTTTTCCTGTTTGTTTCTTTGTTTCAGTAAAGGGACTGAATCCAGGTCCTCACACATGAACTGTTCCATCACTAAACTATATTACCAGCCCTGTTTTTTAAATTTTAGGTTGAGACAGGGTCTCACTAAGGTACCTAAACTGGCCTCAAACTTTTGACCCTCCTGCTTCAGTATCCCAGTAGCTAGGATTAAAGGTTTGTGCTGCCTCATGCCGCTATTTCACTTGGAATGAGAATCCCTGCCATGGTGGGGGTCCCTGTGTGATCACCCCACTATTACTTCTTTGCTTCCCATTCTTCCCTTCCCAGCTCACATCTTCCCCTTAGGGACCTTCCCTGTATCCTATCCTAAAAAGAAATGGCTGATACCCTCCTTTCTTTCAGGTCTCTCTTTAAATACCTTTGCTTCTGAGGCTTCTCCTCAGCCCCATAAGTCTGTCCCTTCACACCTGTGTCCTTATGCTCTGTAGAACTATAGTGCCTATTGTAGGACACATAAGTTCCATGAGGACAGGAACTCGAGGTCATTGTGGTACTCAGAGTCTGGAACAGAGCATGCTCTGGCGTGTGCTCATGCCCAGTGCGTCACTGCAGAGAGGGGAAGATAAGTGAAGATGGCAGGAGAGTAACTGCTGGGTTTTGATGAAGGGGACACTAAGGTAGTGATGACAGTACCAAGGTCAGTGATGAGAAGGCTGAGGGACAACAGGAGGGGGTGGCACCTGTGGCCACTTCCACACATCCTCCTGACCAAGGCCTCCTTGGATGTTTTTCAGGCCCAGGGAGCCAATTTAATCCTGAACAGCTTAAAGAGAAGGGCAGGTAGAACTTGCAACCCATCTATAGGCTCAGGGGACTTCTGTGACACCACTCCTGCTATACCCTACCAAGAAAAGTGTTCAAAGGATACAGTTGGGGTGGTACAGGAGAGGGAGAAGAGCAGGTGGAGGGAGGACGGGAGGACGTGGGAACCACGGGAGTGGACACTTTCCACCTGCAGGTAGGGACCAGCTGGCAGCACTTGTTTTCTGCAGCGCCCAGGCACTCAGGGTGGACCTTACTCTCCTACGGTCTGCAGGAGGAACTTGCTCCCTTCACTCTCATTCTGCTGCTCATACCTACTTTCCTCTGATGGCAGCCCAAAGAGAAAGAGAAGAGAAGGCAAGGCAGAGCGGGAGAAGCCAATACTCCCAATCTACTCCATGGATGCTACTGCCTTTCTGCCTGGAAAATGTCAACATCCTCCTATGTCTTTACCCTGGGCTCTCTGGAACAAGCCCTTGCTCTGGGTTCTACTCTTCCCTATCCTTATGAGTCTGGCCAACCCACATACCAGAGTAGACACTGGCAACAGAAAGTGCTTTGCTCAGTAATACTTGGGTTTTTATAGCATTGCATTATTCAATTGAAGAAGGCTCACTTTTGTTTTTTTAGAGACAAAGGCTAGACTCAAAGTCATTAGACAGCCCAGGCTGAACTTGAACTTGTGATTCAGACTTAAACCATCATGCCAGCTTCTACTGGTTTTTGTTGGTTGGTTTGGTTTTTTTGTTTTATTTTCTTTTGCTTTTTTAGTTTTTTGAAACAGGGCCTCACTTTTTTAGTTCAGGCTGGCCCTGAACTCACTATGTAATCCAGGCTAGCCTCGACCTCACAGCAATCCTCCTGCCTCTGACTCCTGAGTGCTGAGATTTCAGGATAAACCATCACACCTGGCATTGTGGTATGTGGTATCAGGGATCAGGATCAAAGTCGGGACCTTGTGCTTGTCAGAAAGATAATGGAACCACTGAGCTAAATCCCGGCCCTTGTTTTATTTTCTTTTGAGACAGGGGCTCACTATGTAGTCAGGCTAGTCTTGAACTTGCTATGTATTCAGACTAGCCTTGAACTGGACTTAAACTCTCAGTGGTCCTCCAGCCTCAGCCTCCTGAGTGCTAGGATTACACATGTGTGCCACTATACCTAGCTACTTCTACTGGGTTTTTAAAGAAAAAATTCTTAACTGTAATTGATGATTACTGTCATAATAATATATTACCTATACTTCTACCTCTAGAAATAGGCTTCAGGGCACAAATTTAATCCTTTATTAGATTTGTCTTGTGCACAATTTTTTTTTTTTTTTTGAGACAGGGTCTCGCTTTGAGGTTCAGGCTGGCCCTGAGCTCACTATGTAGCTCAGGTAAGCCTCGAACTCAACTATCCTCCTGCCTCTGTCTCCTGAGTGCTAGGATTACAGGCGTGAGCCACCACGCCCAGCACTGTGGTATGTGGTATTGATGGCTGGTGGGCATGAGTCACCACGCCCAGCATTGTATGTGGTTACTTCAGGACTTTGCGCTTGCAAGGCAGGCGCCGGAACCACTGAGCTAACCCTCCGGCCCCTTGTGCACAATTCTTTTAGGTGGACAGGGTGTTCCAGTTCAAGATCAGCAAGTGCCAAAACCTCCACTAGGGGGGGGAGCTGCAGAGTGGACAGCAGCTGTGAGCTAAGGCTGGGTCAGACTGTGACAAGAGACTAAACCAGTACATTTATCTGCACAGCCATTGTAGCCAGTTCAGAGCCTTCTCAACCCAGATGGATGGGGAGGGGCGAGGCTAAAACCCATTCATCCTGATGGCACTCCTGCTGCTAGTGGCTCTACTATTCCCTGGGACAGTAAGTCCACACCGGCCCTAGCCAGCCACTCAATTCCTCCTAACTGAACCAATGGAGCAGCAGACATCCCTAGACATCTGTGCACACCCTAACCTTCAGAGCATGCTGCTGGGAGGCTTCCTGGGGCGAGCTGTCACCTCCCATTGACAGCTGTCCAGCAACACAGCACACAACTTCCTCTGCCCCAGCCTCCACCTTTGCTCCACATGGCTCCTCTCCTGGAAAGGCTAGCTCAGCACTTCCCTGCTACCAAGCACCTTTTCTCCTCTTTAGACCCTAGTGACTATCCAATATCTGGGACTGGTCAGGTAGTAGTCTTCACCCAGACCCCTCTAACTGGAAACACACAGACCATCCAGTGATGTCAGCCCTAAACCAGGAGCAACTTTTGTGCTGGCTCTCCCAGCCACACCCATTTTATAGACTTAGCAATGAGAAATCAGACAGAACCAGAGCCTTTTCCACAGTCCCACCTCCAGGGTGCAAAAGGGCCAGGAATAGGTGTAGGCCTGGTGAATTTGGTCCATCCTTAGCACCGGTCTCCTCCCCTCCCCTCCCCTGTACCTCCCTGACCATATTCTTTCACAGCCCTCCACCCAGGACAGGCCTTTCAGGTATGGACTCAGCTCCTGAAACAACCACTAATCCCATAAGAATTACTCAGCAGTAGCCAAAAAGCTGGTCTTGCAGCCACCTGGACACTCACCACTACCTGTTAATCACAGGCCTAGACCAGTGGTGGCGAACCTACAGCACATGTGCCTCAGCAGGCTGCTTGCATCATTGAAAGCTCTCAAAGGTTTTAGGCTGGCATAGACTGTCGTGATTCAGCCAAGTCCCTCTGGTATCACTTGTGGTACCAGCCATTCCTGGAGAAGCTGGGGATGTGTGCATGTGAATGAGCAGGGCCAACCAGGGAGTTTGTTGCACACCCTCCATCCCTGGGGCTTAGTATTGGCTTCAGAGCAAACACCCCAGTGCCTTGGCTGCTGCGTTCTGCTGATGCTGCATCTGGGGAAGCCATGGCTCCAAGCACTGCTGGAATGCAGGCAGCCGGGTGGTTTCTGCTGGCGTTTGTCAGATCAGAGCAAACCCGGGAGACTCTACTGAGAATCCTGCCCAAGGCCAAAGGAGTCTTCCTTACCAGGAAACTCATTTTTAAAAGCCCCCAGGGATGATGTCAAAGGGCCGTTCCAGACCACTTTCCCTGGCCAAGCCCCACATCTCCCTGTGACCCAGGGAAAAGGGACGGTCTGCCAGCTAAGAAGGCGACTTGGAGGCAGGCAGGCAGGCTGATCCCTCAGCTCGCCCACGAGGGGACCACACAAGGCTTCTAAACCAGCTCTGACCCTGCTGCAAAAACCTGGCGCCCAGACTCAGTGGTTGGCAGCCCCAAGCCCTTCAGACAGGCCTGCCCAGGGCAAGGACAAGGCCGGTTAGGACGCCCTCTCCTCCCCAGCTTCCTGCTCTCTGAGGGATGCGGAGGAGGGGATGTGACTAGGGGTGGGATCTAAACACTGGGGATGAGAGGCCTGGAACTTGTAGAGAGCTTCGTGGGAGACCTGGCCACCCTGCCCTGGCCCAGCCCCCAAGGGCAGCCAAGGACGGCAGGGGCTCTGAAAAGACAGGCTACTTCTTCTCTGGGGCTTAGGCTCAAGAGCCTGGACTCAACAGCATCCATGATGACCCCTGAGAGGCCCAGACGTGCCCAGGCAGGGCATGAACAGTTTCTGGTTGGAGCAGACCCTGGGGAACCACTCTGGTCTACCCACAAGCCCAGCTGTCTACCCTAAATCCTCCCATCTGTGGCCCAGCACCAAGAGTGTCTGGCCAGCTTGGGATCTCTCACAGCACAAGACTTTCTAAGAGGCTGATTTCTCGTGTTCAAAATGGGCTATTGGGAAGTTCTCCCTGCAGTCTGGCCTAAACTATACCTCAGAAGAAGACAATCAACTCATTTCAGTGTCTCTAGCTTTTGTCAAGGCATTGGGCCTGCCCCTCAGCACCCTGCCAGCAGGACCTTCCCACCTTCCTGCTTTTTTTTTAGCATTTTTTTTTTTTTGGAGACAGGGTCTCACTTTGCAGTTCAGGCTGGCCCTGAACTCACTATATAGCCCAGGCTATAATCAAACTCATAGCAATCCTCCTGCCTCACCCTCCGGAGTGCTGGGATGACAGGTGTGAGCCACCACGTCCAACATTGTGGTATGTGGTACCGGGGATCAAACCAGGGACCTTGTACTTGTTAGGCAAGCAGTGGAACCACTGAGCTAAATCTCTGGCCCCCAACTTGCATTCTTATCTTTCCCTTCCAACTCCATTTTCTAGCAATACCCAGGCTCTGCCCCACATCTCAGCTTCTGCTCCCAGGTCTACTCTGCATACCAACCCCTTTAGTGAAGTCCTCCAATTCTAATGTGCCACTGTCACCTTTACTCAGGGGTCCCATGGCCCTGAAACTAAAGTAAAGCTTTGTCTCTTCGTATGGCCTGTGAGGGAGGCCTTATGCCCTCAGTTGTTGCACTGCTGTGGCCCTTGAATCTCTGGTCTACCACTTCGTTCTCTTGCTACAGTCACCTTCCCGTCATCTCAGCTCCCAGTAAATGGTCCAAGGAAGCAGCCCTAGAGAGAAGCCGTTGAAGTTCAGGAAGCTGGGGTGTTTCTACAGGCACCACAGAGGCTGGGCTGTAAAGACACATATCCCGCCAGGCTGGAAAGTGAAACCTCCTAACTTCCCTCCTCCACAGAGCAGATCTATACACCTGGATGGTGTCTGTATCTAAGATCACTGCCCTAACTCCTACGGTCCAGCTGTGCTCTCCAAAGTTGCTGGGTCAGGAAGGCTACAGCCCAATATTTGCCTAGCATGTCTATTTCCTCTAGGACTTGGCGATCTACACCAACTTCAAGTTGGCCTCACAGCTGCCACCTGTCTACTGCTATCCCTTCACTACCCCTAATCCTGTCTCCTAGGCCAAGGCTTTTCAACAGCAGGGCCCTAGCCCTGGCTAGCACCACTGACTCCAGGGCCCTGATTAGTTAGGCATGAGGACTCCAATCTAACCAGTGCCCTCTGCTCTGAGTGGGACAAAATATGGGCTTGGCAGCTACCCCCAGCCAGACCAAGAGGTGGCAACTGGACAGCCCCCACCCATTTCCTGAAAGTTTCCTCTGATGCCGCTAATCCTGGGAATCTTTCAGCCCCTCCAGGACTCCTAGGAGCAGGTAACACATGGCCTCTCCAGCCTCTTGGCTTCTGCAGCTCCTCCCCAATGGCCTAGAGAGGCAGGAAGGGAGGGTGCTAGCCCACACTAGGGAATTGGTCCCATGCCCCCAAGGGCCAATGCCACAGAGGCAGCTCCTGGCCCGGCATACTAGGCAGGGAGGCCTCCACTCTACACTCACCCATGGCCTCATGGCCCATGGAGGGATCCTGCTGGCCAGCTGGCCACAGTGGAGTGTGAGAGGACAATGTGTTCCCAGACTTTACTTCTGCTTTTCCAGAGGTTACTCAACGATGCTCTCCTGGGGAGCTCAGGGGTTTTCAGGAATTGTAGCCCAGTGAATGAAACCAGATGTGAGAACAAGCTCCCTAGAGTACACAGCGCCCACTTTGCCATTCTCTGCAAGGGTGATGGGGCTATGGGGCCTGTGCCCTAGGACCTAGGCAGGTAAGAGGTCTGCTTTGAAGAACTTGTCTTCTACCTCTAATGCTATGATTTCCAGGGGCTCAAAGCAACAAAACTCAAGATAGATGAAAAAAAAGTGAAGAGAGAGCCACCCTGGTGGTCCAATGGACCCTGTGCGACCCTGACCCTTCTGGGTGACTATCCTATGCCTGAGTCTCCTCCCTGGGCCTATAGACAGAGGAAGCCCTCTTCACATCACCCCCAAAACATGTGCTCACTGGCTGACTGGACCTGTAGAATCCGAGTACCACATCCTAAACTCTGTGGGGGCCACCACAAGGGAATCACTAACCCTGGGTTTAGCTGGGACCTGAAACAGACAGTACACTTTTTAGAAGCCAGCCCTTTGCCAGAATCTATCACAGACTCTCTGCAAATCTTATTAACACCAAGTCTCCAATCAATCTTACATTATAAGTTTTCCTATCAAATGCCAGCTTTCTCTCCTGTCTCACATGCCATTCGCCCTTCCCCATCCAGAATGGGCACTATCACCTATCTTCCCCATCCAGAATGGGGCATACAGAGCTCTAGCCCTGCTTAGTCCAGCATCCAACACCAGCTGGTCATGTCACAGCCCAGTCCCGAGACCCATTTTATCAGATCACTGCTTTTAGGACACCACTCCTTAAGCAGCTGTCTGTGGCAGGAGAGAGAAAACCTTCACTTTGGTGTGGATTCAAATCCTGTCCCACAGACTAGCCCTGCACAGCTTGTGGAATGTCTCTGAACTCAGACACCTGGTTGGTGGCATAGAATCTGCAGAGCCAGCCCCTCAAGGTACCGGTACCTCGGCACCTGCATATGCTGCACTGAGGTGGTAATAGAAAGACAGGGGTATAAATGCCATTTCTTCTGACAGGACTCCAGCCAAAGCTTTCCAGCTAACATTGTCGGCCCAGTGGTCTGTGTTCTCTGCTCTGGGCTGTTGTTCTAGCTGGGCTACTTAGCCCCCACAGAATTCCCCATTCCTCCTTCCCATGGCCTATCCGAATCCTCCACCTAAAACCCTACCATGTCCTCCCCCATAATCCATGGGGGATCTTGTGCAGCATGGGCATACAAGCACACAGGTCACACTCAGCTGCTCTTGATCCAAGATGTTTATTCCCAAACCAGCATGTCACTTCATCTCCCAGCAAGATCATACAGAGCTCCAGGTGGCCCAGGGGCCTGCGCAGACATAGGCTAAAACCAACTCTGTCCCATCCGCCAAACCCTAGGCTGCCCTGAGTTACAGCCCCAGGACCCCAGGAGCAGACAGAAGGTAGTATAGCCAAAGGGAATCCCCTGCCAGCCGTCTCAGGAAGAACCTGGAGTCTACTGCTAGCACGGCTGCTGCAAGTTACTGGGTTTCAGCTGGCATGAGACAGGGCTCCTGCAGGGAAAGGACAGTAAATTCTCCTTCCTTGGACCTTGGTCCCTAGATCGGCATTCCATTTCATGCTGAAGGCTTTTAAGTGAAGCAAGGGATTGGCAGCAGAGGAGATGGGGATGACCCACTGAGGTGACCGAGCTGATACCACCAGCACCACCCACCAAGAGGTAGAGGGGGTCAGACCCAGTGGGAGAGTCACATCCCACCTCCCAGAGATGGCAGGATGTCTGCTCTGGGTTTACCACCCCATTCCTTCTCCAGGACAGATGGCAGGTGGCAACATAGCCACATATAATTACCTGAACGCTCTCAGGAACACCTTGTACCTGCTGCCAGGACAATGAAAGCATCTTTCACATCCCATGAGGAAGTCAACTCATCCGACAGCAGGGTGCCAGGCAGGCAATGGTCTCATATGCCAAAGGGAGGGGCAGAACTGGTTATAGCTGCACCCAGGGCAAGTTCCAAGAAAATCTCCTTTGACAGAATGGAGACCCAACATTGGACAGCCCTCACCAGGTCATCTCCACCCAGGCCCTAAGCCTCCCAGCAATGACAGGCCCCAAAAGATAGGGGGCTTACAGGGTACATTTCCTGGACAGAGTCAAGCCTAAGAATCCAGAGACCAGACTCACCCTGGGAAGGGACCAACCCTCCTCTGCTGCTACCCTGCACTGTGACCTTTAGTAACTTCTTTCCTTCCAGCTCACCACTGCAGTTATAGAATCTGCAGACTGCCAAGCATGGTGGCACACCTGTAATCCCAGCACTTGGGAAGCTGAGGCAGCTGGATTGCCCCAAATTTTAGGCCAGTTTGGGCCACACAGTAAGTTTAAAACCAGCCTGCGGGCCGGAGGGTTAGCTCAGTGGTTCCGGCGCCTGCCTTGCAAGCGCAAGGTCCTGAGTTCGATCCCCAGTAACCACATATAATGCTGGGCGTGGAGGCACGCCCACCAACAATCAACACCGCATACCACAATGCCGGACGTGGTGGCTCACGCCTGTAATCCCAGCACTCTGGAGGGCAGAGACAGGAGGATTGCTGAGTTCGCGGCGGCTTGCCTAGGCACCATAGTGAGCTCAGGGGCAGCCTGAACTATAAAAGCGAGACCCTGTCTCAAAAAGAAAAAAAAAAAAAAAAAGCCAGCCTGAACTACAAAGTAAGACCTGTATACAAAACAAAACAACACATGGAATGAGAAAGAAAAGAATCTGCAGGTTGAAGGGCAGAGCTGCTTTGCATTCATATCCAAACCCATGAATTTGGGTGTGAGAGAGACAGGTAAAGTGGCCTGGGCTAGTTAAGTACCAGCCAGCACAGGGAAGCTCTGGCAGTGAGCTGTGCTCAAAGCTGGCTATGTCCATATCTAGCTCCCAGGTCTGTGGCCTCCTACCATCTGAACAATCCTGCTATCTTTAATGACAGCCTCTTGTTCTACACGCACAGCTCTCTAGAAGAACATGAAGGAAAGCTAAGTTCACTCAGACTGTGGTGAAGGGCAGTCCTGGAGCTCTCCAGAGGCTGTTGTTCTCAGTGAGACTGAGCCAGGTCAGGCTGGATTCTGTCTGGCGTATCCTGCCAATTCTACTGTGCACAGAGCCAACCCAAAAAAGGGAAGTAAGAAATACTCATTTTGCAGATGGGCTTAAGGAGATCAAGCCTCATTCATGGCTGAGAGACTATGCTGCTCTGAGATAAGCATCATTCCCTATAGCTCGTGGAAAATCCACAGAGCAATCCAAACCAGGGGCAGAGTAGATTCATTCCATAATCATGCCCAGAGGCTTGGACCAGGAGGTCTGGACCAGGCAGGATGATGGTAGCAACAATAACCATCTAGGCTAGTCCTGTGTTACATCCTCTCGGCCTCTAACCCACTCTGCCTTTCATCCACCCCCCAGCCACCCAGCTCAACAACATGATAGGACATTTGCAGGCCAGCAGTAAGATGTCAGATTGAGCATGACCAGTTCTGTGGACCTGAGCAGGCCGCAGGGAGGGACATGGTTATCTACTTGAAGAGTCTCACAGCAGAAGCTAGATCCTTTCTTGGGAGAGGCAGAAGGCATAAAGCCTGAGCCAGGCTTGAAGAACACTCCCAGACTTACTATTCCTCTAGGCCTGGACACATGCAATCTAGTTTGAAGGGGTGAGGATGGGGAAAGCAAGTAAGCTCTCATGTGTGACCTGAAGGCTGCAGGCCCCTCTGTGGTAAGTCATAGACTGCAGTTCACCTGAATTACTAAATTCTCCACCCATTAGGTTCCTAACCTATTAGATTTCCTACATCAAGGCTTGAGGAAGTGACAAGACCCCAGGAACGAGGCTTCTTCCCCTTGACCACTTCTTACTAAGTCAGTGGCCAGCTGCACAGAGGCATATCTTTGGGACCTTTGAGTGGATGAATGAAAAAATACAGAAAAGAAAATCAAATAACATAGAGTGCTTAGATCTGAGAAGCCTAAGTGTCAGGGGACTGTAGGTAAGTCCCTGGACCTTATCTAGGACTTAATTTTCCAGATAAAATAAGAGGGCTGGTTAAGTTTATTCCCAGAGCCTGCTCTAGTTTGGTTAGGCCCAGTCATCTTTACTCCCTGACATCAATCCCTGAAAGTAACTTGGGGACTCAGGTGAGATTGATGGCTGGAACAAATGGAGCACCCCCTGAGTTCCAATGGCTAATATAGAAGCAGTTCTGAGGCTGTGGAGCCATCCAAGTAGGAGCAGAGAAAACAGCAAAGGCTGAGCTGTAGTAGCAAGGACACCACAGATGACTCCTCAGAGGGGAAGCCCCATCCACTAGCCAAATATGAAGCCGCAGCTGAGGTCAAGGCCTGCAACCACTGCCTGAGTGTCTAAGAACAAAGTCTAGGCAAGTACCCAAGGTCAGGCCAGAGCTGGCCAGGAAACCAGTACCTAGCAGTCACAGCTGCTCCCCCACACCTTTTTCTCTGCCACAGGCTACCTGAGCATTTACAGGACAACCCACATTCACACAGTACCAGCTCAGGCCTTTGGGGTGTCCTCCACAATGCTTCAGAGGAATGCAGGGTGCTGGTCTCCAGGCTGTGCAACAGCAGTCTGGCCTAAAGTGTCCCTTTAAAGACCTTGATTTGCCTACCCTTGAAAGAGGAAGATGAGCAATAGTTTATCACTGAATAGATTTTTTAAAAAATATCACCTGAAGAGTATGTGTTGGCTAAGGCACAGGTCCAAGAGGCCAAGGGAAAGGCCCCACATTGAGGCATAGGGCGGCGGAGGAGAGTCATCTGTCATTTATGAGATAACATGACTAGAGGTTCTACCGTGCTTACTTGGAGTCTGGGCCCCTTCCACAGTTATCTACACACATACACCTGTGTGTGCCACACACATACTTAGGAGCCCCTCACAATACCACAAGAGATTAGAAGAATCTGTCCTGAGGATAAATTGTGCCTCTCCTAATGGACTAGGGTGGAAGGACAGGATGGTGACCACTTGGGGAAGGGGATACTTCTGGAAGTCTAAAAAGCACAACCCTAATCTCTGGAAGCCTCAAGCTCCTATCTGGAGCCCAAGATGCGAGTCCATAACTAGCACACTGAGCCATGCTACTATTCCAAGTGTGAGCCGCCAGCATGACCCAGATAGGAGTAAACAAGGACAGTTTGGTGGTCAAGGCAACAGGACTGAGAGCATCAGGCATTGCCCCCTGGCCTTCCCCTTTCTGTTCCTGGAAGGGAGGCCTGGGGAGGTGAGGACAGGAAGCAATGGACAGACAGGAGACATTGAGCCTTAAGGGCTACCTAATCTGAGGGGCTATCTTGGACTTAAGGGAGGAAATCAGAGCCCAGAACAGAGTCCTAAAGGAGGGCAACCATGTGTTAGTGGTGTGTAGGGGAGCAGGAGAGGCAGCTGGACTGAATCACGTGTCCAGCCACTTCTCTCACCCTTAGGTCTCCAGCAGCACAGTGAGCCTGGTGCACCCTCTTGTGGCCAAAAAGGGGATGGCATACTCAACAGTAGGGCAGCTCCTTCTCCACATAGCCCTCCAACTGAATCATGCCTCAGACACCTGGCCTGCATCTCCCTCAGCCATCAATTCCTCAGGACTGGAACTGCAGGCATGTACTGAGCCAAGCAGGGATGGGTCATTAAAAACATGTATGTGAGGGACAAAAACAAGTATGTGAGGGATCAGGATGTTAGCCCAATGGTTCCGGCATCTGCCTTGCAAGCACATGGTCCAAGTTCAATCCCTGGTAACCACATACCACAGTGCTGGGCATGGTGACTCACTCCCACCAGCAATCAGTAGCACACACCACAGTGCTGGGCATGGTGGCTCACGGGGTGGGCAGAGCAATAGGAGGCAGAGGCAGGAGGAATTCCTGTGAGTTTGAGGCTAGCCTGGGCTACATAGCAAGCTCAGGGCCAGCCTGAACTTCAGAGATCTTGTCTCAAATAAATAAATAAAACTCAAAAAAAATCAATTAAGTATGTGAGCCTGAAGGAGACATGGTCCTAAGAAAGTCAAAACAAAGACTAAGTGATCCCAAGTGTGGTATAAGGACCAGCCGGTCTGTGACTGATCTGTCCTGAGTTGGCAGAGATAGAAACTTCTAAGGAGAGAGGTCATGTGAAGGGTTTGGCATGCTGATCCACACCTCTGATCTCTGCCACTCAGGAGTCTGAGGCTGGAAGACCCCAAGTTATATAACAACTTAGTGAGATCCTGTTTCAAATACAATACAAAAATAAAAAGGGCTGTGAATGGAGCCAAATGGTACAGCATTTGCCTAGTATGCACAAGGCCCTGACTTCAATTCCCAGTACCACACACACAAAAGAAGACATAGAGGGAACCTTAGACACCCTCAACATGCTACACTCTCAGTCTCCAGCTCAACTAGGCCCTCTTAAATTTCCACTCCTTTTTATCCAGTTCTCAATTACTTTGTTTCTACTGCCTAGTGTGTGTCTAACAAAACTAACTGCTTAATAACTCTGAAACAGGACAACATGTAATATAGTGAGCCCTCAAGCACAGGGCCTCAGCTTCTCCTCCCAGAAGTTCAAATCCTAGTACCCTGCCAGTACCAATACAGAACTGTCACTCATCCAATCACAAAAACATTTACTGGGCATCCACTCAAGGGAGGACATGTGGTTGAATCTTAACAACCAACAATCTGCAAGTCAGTGGTTTCTATTTCACTTTACAGGTAGGCAAATGCATGCTCAGCACTGCACAACTGACCAGTCAGGAAGTCATAGTCAGCCTGCTGTCTGCCCCTACAAAACTCAAGAGCAGTCCTAGAAAGGCTTCTCGCAGAGAGGCCCCAGGCCTGTAACCCAGAGTAGCACACAGGTCTTACCAGGCAGAGCGTCACATCATGTCCTTGCACATGGCCCGTGATACACCTGTGTCGCACTGGGAAGCAGGCTCTCCTACAAGCAGGGGTGCATCTGGGTGCTGAGCCTAAATCACAACAATGACAAGTCAGAGAAGAGCCTGTGGTACTGCAACAGGCACTCTGACCACATAGGGAAAATGAGTGGGTGGCCTGACAGGGAGCCACAGGCAAACCATCAGAGCCAGACCTGGACCCTCTGGGAAAGCTGTTCATTTCAGGTCAAGCCCAACAGCCTTTATGCACAAGAGATTTTGTTATGTTCAGAATGTACCACTTAAGAAAACAGTAAAGTGAGATTAATGTATCAGTAGGCTTTTATGAAAAAACTTACTAAAAACAAGAATCCAGGAATTTCCCTCTCTGCTATCCAGAAAGCCTGATTTTTCAAGGATCCTGAACTGTTTGCCTGTTTTTCAAAGCAATCTAAAATAGCACCAGATGTGAGTTCTACTTTAGACAACAGAAGAAACTGCTGAGTAAATCCAAGAAAAAGTGCAATGTCATCACTCACCAGAGCAAGTTCTGTCATGATCGCTTGGAGAAGAGCTTGTAAAACAGGGGTTACCTGTTCTGTGTAGACTGTTACTGACTTGATTCTACTGTAAATAGCTTCCCAGATAAAATCTAGTGAAAGTATACACCAGTGCAAGATGTAATCAACGAAGGGAAGGAAGGAGTGGGAGTGGGGAGGAAGAAGTGAAGGAAAGACAGAAAAATGGCCAGGCAAGAGACAACCTGCCCAGGGTGGCTGTATCTGGTCAGAGGCCCCGGGGCTCTGGCCTGAAACACAAAAGAAGAGTCTAGCTCCAGCCTGGGGCCTCAAATACCCTGCAGACTCTGAGACTTCAGTGTAAAGAGGCTTAATGTGAACTCCATGATAGGTCTGGCCCATACAGAACAAAGTCAATATGGAGTTCCTGCCAAAGATTGCCCTTCTCCTTTTTGTAATGCCCCATGTCTTGCCACAGGCCCTTTATGTCACCATTCTGTCACACCAAACCCACCAGTTAGAAGATTACAAGGTGCTCTCCTGCCCCTGACACCAGTCCCCACCCTCAGACTGTAGATAACCACCTGCATTCTTGTCTCCTTGACACTCTCCATTTTCAGAACAGCTCAGCAGGTACCCCTCCCCAGTAAAGCCTGCTACCAGTCACCCAAGTTTGGCCCATTTTATTTTCTCACTCCCCAAATTCCAACCAGCTCTAAAATGCTGTAAGCCAAAGCCTGGAAGGCACAGATCTTGGCTTGTACAGCTGCTGGATAGAGGCAACTCTTCCTTGCCTGCCTATATGTTCTAATTTTCTTATTTTAAACATATTTATTAGATGTTCTACACATATTTATTTTTAAAATAATACACATTCACTCCAATACATTGAAATAGTGGGACAGTGTATAAATTAAACATAACTT
Source organism: Thryonomys swinderianus (assembly GCA_004025085.1). Taxonomy (NCBI): domain Eukaryota; kingdom Metazoa; phylum Chordata; class Mammalia; order Rodentia; family Thryonomyidae; genus Thryonomys; species Thryonomys swinderianus. The sequence continues at coordinate 43,263 of PVIC010005821.1, forward strand.
TTGTCTCTCTCTCTCTCTCTCTTTTTTGCAATACCAGGGATAGAACTCCAGCCCTGTGCTTCCAAGGTAGGCATGGCATACACTTGAGCTAAATCCCCGGCCCTTAAACTTAACTTTTCATCTAACCACATATTTCTAAGTTAGAAAGAAAACCCTTAAGGAATGTCATGCTTTTGAGCACTTAGTAATGTTCCCCTGGAAGAAACACTATGGCTTATTTAACCACACTGTATGCATATCAGCAGACATGTAAGCAGTTCTAACAGGCTGCTGTTGCCCACAAAGCTGGAGTGAACACCTATCCATGTTGTCCTGTGCTAACCTATGCGGTACAATCCTAAAAGTGACCTTGCACACACACACACACACACACACATACATATATGTGTGTGTGTGTGTGTGTGTGTGCAAGGTCACTATATACAAACATACATACATACATACATACATATATATATATATAGTGTGTTTTGATAAGGAGGTAAAAAGTTTGTTTCCTAAAGGATCTACAACAAGAACCCCTTTACCCATTTTATCTTTGGTGTTAAAAAGAAAATAAGAAAAAAAAACCTCACCACATCCTACAATCACACAGCAGAGACACAGCAGGAATCTGGAGGGAAATCCCTGGCTGCTGCGGTCCTGGCTCTGCTTGCCAAATTAGGCCCCACGCCAGGTGCCCTTGTTAGGCCACACTGTGTCCACTTGGCTCACAGTTAATGCTTCTCTCCAGCCGCCTGGCAGGACTTGTGGGCAGGACTGGGCTTCAAAGGAACACTTTCTCTGGCTGCAAGCCAACAGATGGCAGGCGTAAGTCTGACTGCCGCCAGACAGCACACCAATGACTTCCAGATTGGTATCTTTAGTGCTACTTCCCCACGCGGCCACCTGTCTGCTGGACTCCTCCTTCAGACATCTGAGGCAGAACACTAGCTCTTAGCACCTATCCATGCCCCCACCTTCCCTAAAGTCCTTCGAAGTCCCCACCTCAGAAACAGTTCAGCATCCCCTCAGTCTTCCAATACCTCTTATTCCAATATGTAATGAAAACTGGCTCCCTCTTGTGGGTTTCATCCCTAACACTCTCTGACTCACTCCATCCTCCAACTCAGGTCACTCAAGCTCTGTTTCGCCCCACATTCTGTCACCTGGAGAGCTGTCAGAGCTGGCAGAGTGTACTGCCTCCAGCCAGGCTCCTCCTCAATCAGTCTTCCAGAGCCTCGGGGCAGATTTCTAATTGCATCACTCCTCTAACCTTCATCCCCTCCACAATTCCCACTGAGGGATCATGGTCAAACTGTCTCACAGCAGCACAATGCCAAACTTCCCTCCAGCCTTTCCCTATACTCTGGGGACCACACTCTCTTGGGCAGCAGCAAGTTAGAGGAGAGCAACTAAGACAGCAGGGCCACAAGTCACCGCCCATGATCTATGCCAGTTCCTTGGTCCTTGGGCATTGGGATGTCTTCATGCAGTGATGTTACCACCCAGGGAACAAGAGGGATCCTCAAACAAGGAGGAGAAAAACAACAGGCATGTGGAGGCCTAGACTCTTACCGCCCAGAGGCTCATTTCCTTCCTTCCACAGTACAAACTCTCCTTCGGTTACTGCCTTCTGTGTATGCTTCTCCCAGTGCTCCGAGAACCTGTCTCTCATTTGTGAGACTGTGACTTCTCTATCTTCAGGTCACATCTGACTCTGACATACAATACTGGGAATGGTGACTCACACCCACCAGCAATCAGTACCACATAACACAGTGCCGGGGGTGGAGACTCACGCCTGTAATCCCAGCACTTGGAAGGCAGAGGCAGGAGAACTGCTGAGTTCGAAGTTTGCCTGGGCTACATAGTGAGCTCAGGGCCAGCCTGAACTACAAAGTGAGACCTTGTCTGGAAAATAAAACAAAACAAAACAAAAAAACAGTTCTGTAGATTCAAAGTATTACATGGGTCCTATTGAGCTGAAATTCATGAGAAAGTGTTTCTTAAATGAGCAAAAACACTTGAACGTGGAAACAGTATTATGTGTGCTCCTCAGAGTCTGAAACACATTCACTTAGACAAATCCAACAACCCCAATTCAGCAGGCCTCTGTGGAAGGTGAAATTCCTTACCATTGCTGCCTCTGCCCCATGCCCAGTGCAAAGGAGCCAGGGGCTTCCTTCCCTGAGCTCAAGTCAAATATTTTTTAAATAAAAAGAGGGGCTTCCCAAAAGATCTATACTCCCATTTCAATACTCTGCCATTCGGGGCTCATTTTGCTTCCTTTGAACACCCCAATTATATTTCTGCATTCACAAACAGAACTCTATCTGAGATGCTCTTTCCCCAGCTCTCTGGATTGTGGGCTCTCTCTTGGCAGGGCTTTAATCAGCCATGCTCTCAAAAGAAGATTCTCACCCAGGCATGGCAGCACACACATGTAATTTCAGCACTCCAGGAAGCTGAGAGAGGAGGATCACAAGTCAGAGCACAGTTACAAATTAGCAACTTAGGGGCCAGGGACTTAACTCAGTGGTTCTAGCACTCTCAAGTGCAAGATCCCAAGTTTGATCCCTAGTACAAAAAAAAGTTAGCAAGTCAGCAAGACCTTCTATGAAAAGGAGGAGAAGGTGGTACCATGGTGCAAAAGCTCTAGATTCAATTCCAGCACTGTCATAAATAAATAAATATTAAATAACTTTTTAAAAACTTTAACAGTTTTTCAATATCTCACAGACATTGCCTTTCATATTTAATTTTTTAACTTAATAATAATAAAGGCTAGCACACTGAAAACTTACTATGTCCCAAGTTTGTGCTAAATATCCAACATGATTTGGAGATGTTTGAATCTCTTTCTCAAGGTTTCATGAGTCAGAATGTAATTCCCATTGTGAGATATTAACAGAATAGAAATAATCTATGATGTTTAAGAGGTGAAGCCTTTGGCAAATTAGTAGGATTAATCATGCTGGAATCCCTAGGACTGGCTCCTAGTGGCTTTATAAGAAAAGTGAAAGACCAGAAGATAGATAGATAGATAGATAGATAGATAGATAGATAGATAGATAGATAGATAGATAGATAGATAGGTAGGTAGATAGGTGGGTAGATAGATGTGCATCCACATGCACATGTATGTATGTACACACAATACCCATGCTCCCTGTCTCTTACCATGTAATATCCATCACATCTGACAGCCTGACCACCATCACCAGAACCATGTATCTCCTTTCTATATAAATCACCAATCTGGGGCTGGGATTTTAGCTCAGTGGTGCTTTGCAAGCACAAGGTCCCAAATTCGATCTCCAGTAACCACACACCACAATGCCGGGTGTGATGGCTCACACCTGTAATCCCAGAACTCAGGAAGCAGAAAGTAGGAGGACTGCTGTGAGTTTGAGGTTTGCCTGGGCTACACAGTGAGCTCAGGGCCAGCCTGAACTACAAAGCAAGACCCTGTCTCAAAAAAAATCAATCAATCAACCAACAATCTGTGGTATTGTGTTACTGGCAATAGAAATGGACTGATGCATTGTTTTATGTGGATTATCTTATTTAACTACCATAACCATCCCACAGGGTAAATTATATTATTAGCATCATCTCAGATAATAAAAAATTAGGAATGAGAGTTTTACCACCATGAGGAAGCAACCCCGCATTTATGAATATTACTATATTACACTGATTTATTAACGTCTTCCCCTGTCCTGCTGACATCCACCCCAGATTTTGAAACTAAAGACAGTATCATTCAACAAAGAATCTCACTTGGTGTGGTAGTGCACACACACCTGTAATTCCAGCACTACAGAGGCTGAGGCTGGAGGATTACCAAGAGTTCAACCCAGGCTGAGTTACTTAGCAAATTCAAGGCCAGCCTAGACTACATAGCAAAACCCTATCTCAAAAAGAAACAGAAAACAAAACATTCCAGTCCCTATTGGCACAAAATAGGTGAATAAAGTAAGACTCTATGATTTTTCTTCATACATCTCAACCCACCTAAGGACTTCCTCCAAATTCTTAGCACAGGATTAAGATCCTAGAAGGTATTCAATACATCTAGAAAAAAATCTCACCACTATAGGAAGCCTTTGTGACTACCTAGCTATGTCCCCTTAGTTCATCAAAGGGCAATGGCCTCTCCGGGGTCTTAAAGAGACAACTAGGCAAAATGTACACTGAAGGCTATATGGACCTCACAGATCCTAAGACAGGACATTGTAGCAAAAGCCAGCAGTCAGTGGGCAGGTGCCCTGCTGAAGTTGAACCCAGGGAGGAAGACTAGGATGCTACATTTGCCTCTTACAAACACCCTCTGCCCAATGCCTTGTTCCTTGTACAAACTGTCGAACATCTAAAACATGTTACTAGAAAACTTATCACCCCAGCACACACCTAAAGATTTCTCTAGGAACCACAGGCTTCCTTGATCCCACCTTTCTTCTCATATCCTCTGAAGACAAGGAGGCAAAATTACCCAGGAACAGTGTGGTCTGGAGGCAGCCTTCTGATATCACCCTCAGAAGCAGGGAAGGCCTTTCTGTGGAGACCTGCTTCTTCTGGTCTGCTTCTGGTTATTCTGGTTATTCCTAGTTCTTAATGTCTTGAGCACCTCCAGCATACAAGGTTTCAAGAATAGCAAATGTTGTATCTTTTGAGTAGTACTGACAAATGCCACAATGAGTTGTAACTGGAGGGGAAAACATTCTAGTCTAGCATGACCACAGAGAGTTTCTAAGATGACTGTGCTCCATGAGGACAAAGAAGTCAAGCAAACAGCAGGTGCAACAATATGGAAAACTGAGTGCTTACTTTGTCCTTGATTACTTTCTTCTTGGAGCTGCTTTACATATAATAGTAGCTTGGTGATGTCTCACAATCTTTTTGAGGCAGACACTATTAATATACTAGATGCAGAACTCAAGATCTGGAAGCATTAAATAACTTTTCTGAAGTAATGCAGTAATTTCCATGATTGGGATTCAAACTCAGGTTTGCCCGACTTTAAAGACCCTCAACAGTAGGTACATCACCTGCTGGGGGATGGCACATGGGAAGGACAGGAGTATGTATGAAAGAGCAAGGGAGGGGCCGGAGGGTTAGCTCAGTGGTTCTGGTGCCTGCCTCACAAGTGCAAGGTCCTGAGTTCGATCCCCGGTAACCACATATAATGCTGGGCGTGGAGACACGCCCACCAACAATCAACACTGCATACCACAGTGCCGGGCGTGGTGGCTCACGCCTGTAATCCCAGCACTCGGGAGGCAGAGACAGGAGGATTGCTGAGTTCGCGGCGGCTTGCCTGGGCACCATAGTGAGCTCAGGGCCAGCCTGAACTACAAAGTGAGACCCTGTCTCAAAAAGCAAAAAAAAAAGAAAGAGCAAGGGATTTCTGAATGCCAAATCAAAGGTCTATATATTGTTCCATAAGGGGTCCATATGCTAAGAACTGTTGCAGTAGGAATGGCCTGGCTTGTTTATAGAGGAGGATGAAGATGGGAACCACATGATCTTTGAAATTCTACAGGAAGGGAGGCAGCAACAGGAGTTAGGAAAGCCAGAAGAGAAGTCCAATGAATCCCAGTTGACCATCAGTAGTGTTTACCTTAGATTTAACAAATAAAGATGTTCCTCAAGTTCCAGTCAGTCCACAAAACTCAAATTAAGCATCCCACCTCCTGAACTGTTCTCTTCTCTTCTTCCCCAATTCCATTCAAAAAAGGTGAACTGAGGCTGGGGATTTAGCTCAGTGGTTCCAGCGTCTGCCTGGCAAGCTAAGGTCCTGACTTTGATACCCAGTATCACATACCACAATGCCAGGCATGGTGGCTCATGCCTGTAATCCCAGCACTCGGGAGGCAGAAGCAGGAGGATTGCTGAGTTCCAGGCTTGCCTGGGCTACATAGGGAGCTCAGGACCAGCCTGAACTACAAAGTGAGACCCTGTCTCTAAAAGAAAAGAAAAATAAAGAAAGGTGAACAACTTTTCTTGCAGATTTATGTTTAAATCATGAAATTTACAATTATTGTTCTTTACTGGGGACTGATTCCAGGACCTTGTGGTGCTAGACAATTGCTCAACCACTGAGCTACATTCCTAGCCTTTTTATATTGAGACAGTCTCCCTAAATTGCCCACACTGATCTCCAACTTGCCACCCTCCTGTCCCAGGCTCCGGAGTAGCTGGGATTACAGGCCAGCACCACTGAGACTTAACCTCTAAAATTTTTGATGAAAAAATTGTCTCTAGCAGGTAAACCATTTAATTTTCCCCCTCCATAATAAGTACCTTGCTCAAAGGTATCATTTGGGGATCAAGGACGGGAACCTCACCCTAGGGGAAAATCTAGAAACAGGGACATCTCTAACTCAGCCCATCTGTTGCAGCTGTGCTTGAGGGTGTCATCTCACTTTAGAGCTGTGTGTTGAGAGGAAAAGGGAACTTAACGTCTTGCTATTCTTGTGTAAGGAGTAGTTCCAACAGCAATGCCCCTCCCCCACTGACTGAGGAGCTGAATTTTACTCCAATTCTTGTGTATGAACAGGTATCCTCTTGCCCTCCCACCCTCCTTAAGAAACCCACACAGCCAGCGGTTCAGTTTGGGAGGAACCCCTTGTAAACAAGGCTCGGCAATTTCCCAGCAATGCTCAGGCCGCAGGTCAGAGAAGGCAACGGGGTGGGGTGGGGGTGGGGGTATTCCCGTTTAGCTTTCCCAGGCATTACCACGGAATAGCTCTGGCTACATCAGGGTAAAGAGGCTTGTACGTGCACCCTTCCTAGCCGCCATAACCACTCTCCTTCCAAACTACGTGGCGAGCACAACAGGGGTAAAGAGGCGGTCCAAGCAGAGACGAGCTACTTCTGTTCTAGCCTTGCTTACGTCTGGACAGGCGCCGCCGAGCCGCAGCTCTAGATGGGTGCCCTCGCCAGCACGCCCGCCAGCAGCTCCCCTCTCCGGCCCTTCAAGACCACCTCTCCACCTTCAAGACCATGCTTTCGGATTCCTGGCCCGGGCGGCCTCCACACTGATCATTCAAGGCCCTAAGCCCCGGCCCGCGGCTCACCCTCTAGCGTCTCGCACTGCACCAGGTTGAGGTAGTCGGCCTGGCTGAGCACCCCGGCCTTCAGGCCGCGCACCAGTCCCTCCAAGTAGCCATTGTCTACGTTGAAGTATAGCTCCGGGAAGAACGACATGGCTGCGACAGGGGCGGTGGGGCTAGAAAGCCCAGGCCGGCCGGCACGCAATGAAATTCCAAAATCAGCTGATGCCGCGTCCGCAATGGGCTGTCAAGTGCGTCAGGTGACGCACAAGTGCCTCACGTGACCGCAACTGAGCCCGTTCGGCTTCCGGGTGGTTTCACACGCAGGCATTGCGCAGGTGCGAGCTACAGACCGCCATGTGGCGCCTGCGCGTTAAGGGGAGGCCGCCCCCCTGACTCCCCAACCCGAGAGCTAGATGGATGTCCGAGGCCAACCGCAAGATGTCGCTGTTGGCTGAAGAATTAGATGGGAGCCCTCTTGCTTTCCTGGATTAGGTGTTCTCGGTGCTGTGAGGTTGCGGGGGCAGGGGGAGGTTTCCTATTCTTGCAAAGATTCTACACTGCTGAACCAGACTCTTCCTACAGGGGAACTGAGATACGGGGAGGAGCGGCCTTTGCTGGGCTGCCAGCAGGCCCTGAAGCCTAGTGTTTATTTGCTCACAGACTGGGTGCCGCGTTCAGCTTTTCCTGCATTGATGCACAGGATACTCCAGGGCTGGAGTGCGACTCTTCTACATCCCCCAGAGGTGTCTGGTGCCTTAAAAGCGCGCGTGTATCTAGCTCAGATGTTGGGTAGCCCTGGGTAAGGACGCGTGTGATTTATTGGCTAGGTGACACCCCCACCTCTTCCATGAATCCAGCCTTCCCCCGCCCCGCGCGCCCACGTTCAAAAGAACCACAGCTTTTGGATTGGCCCCATCCTTTATTCGCATCCCCGTCTCCAGTCTCTGTCCAAATGTTGGTCGGTTAGGTGCGGCTGCAGAGGTTCGTAGCAGTACCCAACTTGCGGCAGTAGCAGAAAGCATTGAAGAAACGGCAGTAGCATGTGGCGCACGGGTCGCAGCACGGTACCTGCTGCCCCAGGCAGGACTCGTGCAGCCTTACACAGCGCCGTGGGGTTCGGGGCTCGCGGTTCTGAGGGTCTAGCACCTGCATTGCCAGGGAAGCAGAAACATGGGCACGGGCCTCCAAAGGCAAGCTCTGGGACCTCATCTGCTCCAGTCCATGCAGAATGGCCAGAGAGCAAGGTCTGCAGTGCCCCGCTCCCACCTGATGAGGGAGTCTGGAGGTAGGGAGAGGGTATGGTACTAAATGTCCCCTGCCTGGCACCCACCCCTTTCCCTAAGCAATTACCTCTGCCAAAGCTTCTGCCTTCAGAGCCTCTTCTGCTTGTTCTGAAGTTGTCCTCTTCAGCGGGACATGCGGACCTAAGCCTGGGCCAGAGGATGTGAGAGCAAGACCTTCCATGCGCAAAGTACTCATTCCCCAGGAGTAGGTTGTGAAGGTAGATGGAGGGTTTAAACCAGGCAGGCAAATTTGTAGCCAATGAGTGCCTAAGCCCCACCCAGCCCTACCCTTTCCCATACTTACCTGAGAATTCTGGGAACACGACTTGGTCAGGCTTTCTGATGCCCTCCAAGTGGGCCCCCTGCGTTGCAGGCAGTGCCAGCAGCAGGGCACAGCTCAGCAGCATTGTGGTCAGCATAACCTGGCTCAGCAGGAAAAACCCACCACTTAGGCCCGCCTCATCATTGGAGTACCCTGTTGGTGCCCAAAAGAAGGGTCCTCTATCCAGAGTATCAGCCCCTGCCAAACCTGAGGACTTACCTCTTCTGGCTGGTCCTTGCCTAGAGAGCTCATGGCCACCTGTGCCCCCACTTATATGTTGGGCCTAATGACAGACCCACACGTGACTGCTTCCTGCAGGGTGGGGGCACAGTTCAGGCCTCACATCCTGGAGCCTGAACCTTTGGGTGCTCATCTCCAGTCCAGGGTGAAGACTCAAGCACCAATTAAAGTTTGGGTTCTAGGGCCCCCAGATTTCCACAGGATCCAAACCCAGAGTGTGTGCCAGGCTGGAGCCATTAGCAGTAACAAGGCAAGCGGTCCTGAGAGCTTAATTTAATTTCTGGCCCCGGAGATGTTCACTCAGGCCCATGTGGTATGTTGTTTTCTTTGTTTCCAGGAACTTAGGTCAAGGACAATGAAGGGGGTGATGACCGTGTTTGGGGTTTCCTTTGGAGGAAGAGGAGTGGGGAGATGCCCACCTAGCCAAACATAGGCCCTCTTGACTGCATCCCTGGTCCTGCCTCCCCTCCCTTTTCTCTCTTCTGGCTCCTCCAAGACCCCCACCTGTACTCCTGACCCCAGTTACTTCTGCACCTCAGGTTCCTGGAAATCAAGGAAGTAGAATGGACTGTTCCCTGGGTAGGCAAGCAGCTTCAGAATAAAAAGCTTTCCGGCCGCTTGCCTCATTAGTGCTAATGGCTGCTCCCTTCCGCCCTGTATTGCCAGGCCTCTGCACATGCCTGGTCTCATCAGCTCAAGTCTGCTACCTATTTGTGAATGTGGAAGGACACAACAGACCCCATTTATCCCTGCCTTCCCTCACCCCTCTGGGGGGCTTTTTATTACACATGTGCCTATCTGGAAAGGGATGCAGACTGAATCTGCTAGCCCAAAACAGCAGAAGCAGATGAAGGAGCTTTTGGTGTTTGCAGCCCAGGTCCACACATGGTCCTTGTACTAGGAGGATGCCTGAGGAAATCCTGCCAGCATTGGAGGCATCTGGCAGCCTTTTTTCAAAGTCAACAACTGTGTTTGTGTGCAGGCTTCATGGCGAGGATGCACTCTACAGAGGGTGGGCCTATGGCAAGCACTGGTGTCCTTTCTGGGGTCAGACTGGCACTGGGATCTCTTGAGTTGGCTCAGAGTAACAATGCTTAGAGCTTAGAAAGTCATTTATTACTGTTTGGGTGTATGTGTAGGGAGTGATACCAAAGAATCAGGGAAAGCTCCTTAAGGACAATCCATCAAAAGGCTAGTCCCTTATCTCCCTGAGAATGGTGGTGACAGTTTAGTAACTCTTTCCCAAAGTAGACCTGGTGTTGAGGCCTTTCTAGAAGATGGCATTGACATTTCCCAGAGGCCACAGTGCAGCCCACTTCAGGACTTTCTTTAGAGTGGCACAGTGTGAAGGATGAGGCCCCCAGTTACACTTCCATTCTGGTCGAACCACTCGAGCTCAGGAAAGAGAGTATGTTATTGTCCATGAGGCACTTCTCCCAAATCCTTATATCTTGGCCCCACCCAGGATATTCTGGCTGAAGAGGTGGGGAGTAAGGACTGTATGTGGATTGAAAAGGTGCCCTGGGGAGTAAAGATGGGGATTCTGGGCACTGGCTGGCCCACTCAGTATCCACCCTAAGGTCAACTCTTCATGTCTGTCATGGGCCTCCTCCCATCCCAGTGCCATATATCTTCACCTGGGTGTGTATACTCAGGTGTATCTGTCCCACTGGTAGTGGTAGATAAGGGTCAAAACCCTCACAGGAGCCGCCCATGGCCTGTATAGGTCCAGGGGAGGAGACAGACAAGAAAACCAACCATCAGAACATGATGGCAGCCAGGCATAGTGGTGCACACTTGCTTCACCAGTGAGTCAGCCAGCAGACATCTGTAGCTACTGTCTACTGTTACTGTACAACTGTTGTGAGTGTGCATGGACTCACACTGTAGCCAGAGGAGCCCCATATCCCTCACATCACCTGTAAAACCAAGTAGAGCCCAGAGGAGAAAATAAATATTTGTTTATATCCTTTCCCACTCAACCCCCTATTCAGTGAAGTGTCACCCAACTCTCCCCACCCATTAAACTGTCCCAAATGGGTTTCTTGTCATAGATGTCTATATGTAAATGTATACCTGTTAATACATCTGTTAACTTCTGCAAATAATGAATCTTTGATTTGATTTAACAATTTTGGTACAATTAAAATTTCCTGCCTTGGGGCCGGAGGGTTAGCTCAGTGGTTCCGGTGCCTGCCTCGCAAGCGCAAGGTCCTGAGTTCGATCCCCGGTAACCACATATAATGCTGGGTGTGGAGACATGCCCACCAACAATCAACACCGCATACAACAATGCTGGACGTGGTGGCTCACGCCTGTAATCCCAGCACTCGGGAGGCAGGGAAAGGAGGATTGCTGAGTTCGCGGCGGCTTGCCTGGGCACCATAGTGAGCTCAGGGCCAGCCTGAACTACAAAGCAAGACCCTGTCTCAAAAAAAAAAATTTTCCTGCCTTTCTATCATTTCCTGTTTTGCTTAGTGTCATGGTTTGAATATATGAAGATGGTTAACTGTTTTACCAAAACTTTATGTGATTAAAATATTGGTGGCAGGGCTGGAGATTTAGCTCAGTGGTTCTGGCACCTGCCTCATGAGCTCAAGGTCCTGAGTTCAATCCCCAGGAACCACATACAATGCTGGGCGTGGTGACTCACACCACCAGCAATCCATACCACATACCACATACCACATACCATTGCTAGGCATGGTGGCTCATGCCTATAATCCCAGCACTTGGGAGGCAGAGACAGGAGGATTGCTGAGTTTGAGGCTTGCCTGGACTACATAGTGAGCTCAGGGCCAGGCTGAACTACAAAGCGAGACCCTGTCTCAAAAAAAAAAAAAAAATGGTGGCAGTGTTGAGAGGTGGAGCTTTAAGAGGTGGGGCCTGATGGGAGGTCTGTAGGTCATGGGAACTGCATTGTCTGGGGTAAGCTCTTTCCAGAGAGTTGTTGTAAAAGTAACAAATCCAGCTCCACCTACACCTCTCTGCTTACTATTGGAAATATGGTCACTTGATCTGACTGGAATACCTGGCATCTGGAACGGGGACTTTGCCAAGCTTGCACTTCGCCATTCAGACTCTCAGCCTCCCAAATGGAGCAAAGTCATTTTTTTTTTCATAAAGAGCCTACCTCAGTAAACCTGATTAGGTTTTTATTTTTACCTTTCCTATCAACTAAGATACGATTGCCAATGTTTAACTTTCTTGGTGAACAGTCACCTATTTGCAGTAACCTATGAAAAAACCCCCTTAAAGCCTGTTTCCTCAGTAAATAGCACAGTGTGGGTGGTTTTACTGGTCAGGAGCCAGCCTGACATTTGTTTCCATTTTTGTTTTTTATTAAGACATGTGTGTAGTACACATGGATCACATTCCTCATGGAGAGCTGGAACATGTGCACCACACATTTCAGTTCTTTCTTTATACCTCTTCCTTCCCCCCTCTGCCCTCCCTCTGTCTTTTGCTTCCCTTCCCTTTGGAAAAAGATCGATCTCCCTATTTCCTATATTGTCTTGGCGGAATGACCTTCAGAAATATGTGGTATGTTCTGGTTGGAGGATCTGGGAGAACTCGAGCTGCAGAGCCTACCTGGCGAGGCTGGGGCCCTGACTGTGGGAGACGAAGAGAGAGGGTGGATGCCCTGTGCCAGAGGGCATGACAACGGAGAGGCGCGGAGGAACCGCACCCCTCCTCTTCTTTTCCTCCTAAAGGACATTTCTTTTCTTTAATTACAAATACATATCACAATTGCACTCCACATTGAGAATTTGTACCAGTGTATGACACAATTTAATGCTCATTTTCCCCCCTCCCTTACACACCCTACCCCCCCTGTATACACAAGCATTGTTTCCTTTTTTAACATCTACTTTTTAATATTAATCATGGATTCTAGAACACATTTATAACTTCAGTTTCTCATATCAGAGAAAATATATGATATTTGCACATCTGCGACCTATTTATTTCACTTAGGAGTATGTCCTGAAGGTTCGTCCATTTGAGTATAAATGATTCAATCTCATTGTTCTTTTTTTCTTTTCTTTTCTTTTCTTTTTTTTTTTTTTTGAGACAGGGTCTTGCTTTTGCTTTTGAGACAGGGTCTCGCTTTGTAGTTCAGGCTGGCTCCCGAGCTCACCATGTAGCCCAGGCAAGCCTCAAACCCAGCAATCTTCCTGCCTCTGCCTCCCAAGTGCTGGGATTACAGGCGTGAGCCACCAC
>PVIC010005822.1:0-56373 GCA_004025085.1 Thryonomys swinderianus
TATGATACTCTATCTAGAGGATCCTAAAAACTCAACCAAGAGACTGCTAGACTTAATTACCAAATTTGGTAGTGTTGCTGGATACAGGGTCAATGCTCAAAAATTAACAGTCTTTGTCTACACAAACAACAGACACACTGAAAGAGAAATTGGGGAGTCAATCCCTTTCACAATAGCACCCAGAAAAATAAAATATCTAGGAGTCAACCTAACAAAGGAAGTGAAAGACCTGTACTCTGAAAATATAGGACTCTGAAAACTGAGATAGAAAAGGAAACCAGAAAGTGGAAAGATATCCCTTGTTCTTGGGTCGGGAGAACCAACATCATCAAAATGGCTATAGTCCCACAACTACTATACAGATTCAGTGCAATTCCAATTGAAATTCCAACAGTATACTTCACAGAACTAGAGAAAATAATACAAAAACTCATCTGGAAACACAAGAAACCTAGAATAGCAAAAGCAATTCTAAGCCACCACGAAATGGCAGGGGGTATCACAATCCCCAATTTAAAACTCTACTATAAAGCTGCTGTGATAAAAACTGCATGGTACTGGCAAAGTAACAGACCCAAGGACCAGTGGAATAGATTAGAAGACTCAGAAACAACTCCTGATACACTAAGCCACCTTATCTTTGACAAAGGAGCCAAACATCCCCAATGGAAGAAAGACAGCCTCTTTAACAAATGTTGCTGGAATAACTGGGCTTCTGCCTGCCAAAAGCTAAAGCTAGATGTATCTCTTTCACCATGCACAAAACTAAACTCACAATGGATATGAGACTGAAACATTAAAACAGAAACAATAAGCCTGCTGGAAAACAGGCTAGGTAAAACTCTTGGAGACATTGGCTTAGGCAGAGACTTTATGAATAAAACCTCTATAGCACAAGAACTAGCAGAAAGAATCAACAAATGGGACCTCATCCTACTGAAAAGCTTCTGCACAGCCAAAGAAGTCACTGGCACTGCTAGAAGACAACCAACAACATGGAAAAAAATATTTACTAGCTGTTTATCAGACAAAGGGCTATTATCTACAATATATAAAGAACTCAAACAGATCAGCCTCCCCAAGTTTAAAGACCCAATTAAAAAATGGGCATCTGAAATGAACAGACACTTCTCAGAGGCAGAAGTCAAAGCATCCAAGAAGCATATGAAGAAATGTTCAACATCACTGGTCATTCAAGAGATGCAAATGAAAACAACACTGAGATTTCATCTCTCTCCACAAAGAATGGCCGCTATCACAAAATCAACCGAGAATGAATGCTGGCAAGGCTGTGGGAAGAAAGGAACCCTTTTCCACTGTTGGTGGGATTGCAGACTTGTGCAACCATTGTGGAGATCCGTGTGGAGATTCCTCAGAAAACTAGGACTAGGGGTCCCATTTGACCCTGCTATACCCCTGCTAGGAATATACCCAAAAGAATTTTAAAAATCACATTGGAAAGACAGATGTACACCCTTGTTCATAGCAGCTCAGTTTGTGAGAGCTCAATCTTGGAAACAACTCAAATGCCCAACAACTGGAGAGTGGATAAAGAAGATGTGTGGTTTTTTTATAAAATGGCGTATTACTCTGCCATAAAGAATGACAAGATCAATCCATTTAGGTGCAAATGGAGACACCTGGAGGATATACTAATAAGTGAAATCAATAGATCACAGATAGGCAAATTCCGGATCTTCTCTTTGACATGAATACCTGTAGATGCAAATGAGCTCTAGAAAGTATGACAGCTTTTATAGAGTGGGAAATTTCCATAGGAAATTTGGTATGGGAATATAATGAGGGGAAGGAGTAAATATGATACAGAAAATATAAAAGAGTGTGTATAAAGGGGGTGGGGAGGTGTGGGTGGGTAGGGATATGGGTAAAAATGAGAATTAACTTGTGTCATATACTGGTGGAAATTCCCCAATGTTATATGTGATTGTGAGATATATAAATTGTACCAGTAAAGAATTCAATTTAAAAAAAAAAGATTATGCCACAGAGATTTACATCTAGTGTTCTCTGTCCTGCTATGAAGACAATGATCTCTGTAGAAAATACAATAAGGCTTAATGCCTCACTCAGATCAGAACAATTATTTATAGGATGGCAATTATGTGTTGGGCCTCATAGTAAATACTCAGATCCAAGGAGAGTAAAATATCTGTCTTGGGGAAGTATAAAATCTGCCTTTCATTCCTCTGGAAAACAACATAGTGCCTAGCCCTAAGCTGTCTAAAGACCTCTTTATTACAACTGGAAGACAAAATAGACATAGGTAAACCATCAATCCAGTACTAAATAAAATACAAACTATTTTTTTACTATTTCTGGAATGACTACATTCCTTAAAAAGAACAGAATTTGTACAATGTCTGCCTTCAAAGTACAATGGAATTAAACATGAAATCAGTAACAGAATGATGCCTGGAAAATCTCACAAACATCTGGACAGTAGATGATGCACTTCTAAACAACACAAGTCAAAGGAAAACTTAGAGGAAAATTTTTAAAACATTCTCAACTATATGAAAATGAAAATACTACTTCACTACATTTGTGCAATAAAGTGAAAGCAGTGTTTAGAGGGAAATTTATAGTATTGACTGCAGACACTAGAAAAGAAGACCCAATATCAATTACCTAAACATTCACCTTAGCTAGAAATAGAAAGCTAATTAAATCTAAAATAGAAAAAATGAAATATTAAAATCAGAAGAGATCAATACAATTGAAGACAAGTAATCAATAAAGAAGAGTTGACAAAACCAAAATCTAGTTCTTCAAAAAATCAATACAATTAATAAACTTATAGCCAGCTAACTAACAAAGAGACACAAGATACAGATTACTAACATCAGGAATGAAAAAGGCAATATACCTGTAGAACTCTAGATACCATGGACATTAAGATAACAAATATTACAAACTGCTATGCCATCAAATTTTAATGACTTAGATGAAATGGACCACCTCCATAAAAGAAATTAAGATTCAAAAAAGAAATAATCTAAATATGACTATATTTATTACATAAATTGAGTCAATAATTAATAAACATGCAAAACAAAAAACAGGCCTAAATAAGTTCACAAGTGAATTATCTAAAACATTTAAGAATTGGTATCAGGGGCCAGAGGGTTAGCTCAGTGGTTTCGGCGCCTGCCTTGCAAGCGCAAGGTCCTGAGTTCAATCCCCGGTAACCACATACAATGCTGGGAGTGGAGACACGCCCACCAACAATCAACAAAGCATACCACAATGCCGGACGTGGTGGCTCATGCCTGTAATCCCAGCACTCAGGAGGCAGAGACAGGAGGATTGCTGAGTTCGCGGCGGCTTGCCTGGGCACCATAGTGAGCTCAGGGCCAGCCTGAACTACAAAGTGAGACCCTGTCTCAAAAAGCAAAAAAAAAAAAAAAAAAAAAGAATTGGTATCAGTTCCCCACAATCTTTTCCAGAACATAGAAGCAAAGAATACTTCCTAACTTGTTTTATGAAATCATCATTATGCTAATAGTAAAGACATTACAAGAAAGCTATAGACTAATATCTCTCAGGAACATAGAAGCAAAAATCTTCAAAAATATATTAGCAAATTGAGTCCATAAATGTATAAAAATTATATATGGCCAAGTAATGCCCCGTAATGCAACACTGGATCAATACAAGAAAATTAATCAGTGTGATCTATCACATCCAGAGGCTAACAAGGAGAACTGCACCTCATTTGAATAGATACAGAAAAGTTTTAGACAAAACTGAATGCCTGCTCAGGATTTAGAGAGAAAAAAAACTTAAAACTAGGAATAGAGATAAACTTCTCCAACTTGATAAAGAATATCTACAAAAACCACAACAAACATAATTGATAGTAAGTGACTAGAAGCCTTTGCCTTAAGGTCAGGAAGCAGGCAGGATGTCTCACTTCCCCACTTTTTCCAACATCACACTGGAAACACTGGCTAACTGAACAAGAACCCCCCCAAAGAAAAGCAAATAAAAGATACATTTCTTGGAAGACAGGAGATACAACTGTCTTTGTTCAACAATGACATGATTCTTTATGTAGAAAAATCTGAATGGATTAACAAAGAAGCAATCCCAGAACTAATAAATGAATATAACAGGATAGGGGATTAACATTAAAGGGCAACTGCCTTCCTATAATGTGCGACAGAAACTGAAAATTTAAACAATACCACTTATGTTAGCATTTCCCAAAAATGAAATATTTAAGTAGAACAAAATGTGTATAAGACTTAGATAAGGAAATTTTAATGAAAGATATCCAAGAATAAAACAAATGAAGAAATGTTTATAGATAGTAAAACTCAGTATCATCAAAATGAGAGTTCTTCCAGATTTGAATGATAAATACAACAAAATCTTTATCAAAATCTTACTGCATTATTTAGTGGCTATCAACAAACTGATTTTAAAAACCACATATAGAGACAAAATTATCAGATTATCCAACACAAAACTGAAAGAGAACTGCAAAATTAGAGGGTTGGCTGATACTACCTGCCTTCAAGACTTAGAGTGTAGCAATCAGAAGAGGATGGGATCGGTGAAAGAACAGAAAAATGGATTACAACAGAAACAGAACTCAGAAGGAGACCCATTAGCACAGCCACCTGATTTGTGACAAAGGCATGAAGTTACACTATGGAGCAAACGTCTTTTCAACAAATGGCAACAATAAAACTGGACGTCCACATGCAAAGAGAATCTAGACACAGTCTCCAGCCTACAAAAAGTACTCAAAACGGATCATGTACAAGATTATGCTTGTGTGTCTGATTTATTTTGCTTAACATTAGGGTCTCAAGTTGCATTCAGTTTTCTACAAATACCTCAATGTAATCTTGATTTATTTTTGTTTCTTGCTATGGTTTGAATAGTTTGTTCCTCTTGAAAAGTCATGTTGAAATTTAATCCTCATTATGAGATGCTCAGACATGGGACATTTTAGAGGCCATAAATTTTCTTAATTTATGGCAGAGTAGTACTCCATTGTGTGTAAATACTGCCTTTTCTTTATCTATTCATCCATATAAAGAACAAAGGAAGATGCATAACAGGAAGGAGCAAGACTTTTCTCAAAGGGAGAGAGGATTAAGAAATGGAGGGAAGGGTGAGGGCAGGAAAGGAAAAGGGAATGAAAAAATAAATTAAGATATGTACGTGTACCAACTTCACACAAAGAACGGAAGCAAAATATACTGCAAACATATACCAATCGAATACTTTTTTTAAAAGCAAGTGCTAGGGATATCTCAGGGCAAAGGCCCTGAGTACAACTCCCAGGAGAAATAAATACAGACATACATATATATCATAAACTGAAAGCATACAAATTCTAGGGGATAACATGTCTGTCCATTTTCTATTGCTAACAATACCATTCACTGAGCAAATAATAAGGAATTTTTCTGGTTTATGGTTCTTATTCAAAGTCAAGGGGTCACATCTGATGATGGCCTCCTCACATCACAGTCCTGAAGCTGCTCAGGGAATCACATGACGAAAGCCTGAGGTGCATGAAAGACCTGGACACGCTGGCTTTTATAGTGTATCCACTCAAGATGATCCATTAGTCATTAATTCATTCAGCGCATAAAGGGATTCATCCACTGAAGGAGACAGAGCCCAAAGCACCTCTAAAATGTCCCACCTGGCCCCACCTCTGAGTATCTCATAATGAGGATTAAATTTCAACAGGAGTTTTCAAGAGAAACAAACCATATTCAAACCACAGCAAGAAAAGAAAATAAATCTAAGTGACCTTACTTAGGACAACTTTTTGAGACAGGGTCTTGCTTTGTAGTTCAGGCTGGCCCTGGAGCTCACTATGTAGCCCAGGCAAGCCTTGAACTCAGCAATTCTCCTGTCTCTACCTCCCAAGTGCTGGGATTACAGGCGTGAGCCACCATGCCCGGCACTATGGTATGTGGTACTGATTGCTGGTGGGCATGAGTCACCACGCCCAGCATTGTATGTGGTTACGGGGATCGAACTCAGGACCTTGTACTTGCGAGGCAGGCACCAGAACCACTGAGCTAAATCTCTGGCCCTTAGGAAAACTTTTTTTTTTTTTTTTTGGAGACAGGGTCTCGCTTTGTAGTTTAGGCTGGCTCTCAGCTTGCTATGTAGCCCAGGCAAGCCTCGAACTCAGCAATACTCCTGCTTCTGCCTCCTGAGTGCTGGGATTACAGGCGTGAGCCACCATGCCCGGCCCTAGGACAACTTTTTAAATCAACACCAACGACATAATCCATGAAAGAAATCATTGATAAGCTGGAATTCACTCAAACTGAAAATTCTACTTTGTGAAAAATATTGAGAAAATGAGAAGACACACTACAGAAAGGGAGAAAATATTGATAAAACACATATCTGAACTTTATCCAAAATACAGGAAGAATTCTGGAAACTCATTTCATAAATGGACAAAAGACCAGGAAAGATACATCAAAGAAGATATTTCACTGAAAAATAAGCAGATGAAAAGTTGTTCAAAATCATTATGAAATTACAAATTAGACTGGCCAACACCCAAAACACCAACCCTACCAAATGGTAGCCAGGATGGAGAAAAACAAAAACCCTTATGCATTGCTGATAGGAATGCACAACGTTGCAGCTGCTTTGAAGGACAGCAGGTGGTTTCCTATGGAACTAAGCACGTTCTTACCAGATGATTCAGCTATCATGCTCCTTGGTATCTACCCAAATGTGTTGAAAACCTACATTCACATCTAACTCTGCATACAAATGTTTACAGTAGCTTTATGCATAACTGACACACTTGGAAACAGTCAAGATGTCTTTCAATAGATGAATGAGTAAACTGGGGCACATCCAATGATGTACTGTTCAGCCCTAAAAAGAATGACCTATTGAGATTTGAAAACTCATGGAAGAAACATAGAAGCATATTATTAAGTGAAAATGCCAATATAAAAGTGGTATAAACTATTTGGTTTCAATGATTCAACATGTGGAAAAGGGAAAACAGTGGAGACAAATGGATCAGTGGTTTTAAAGGTTTGGCAGGAAGAGATGAATGAATAAACAGAGAACAGATGATTTTTTTTTTAGAACAAATGATTTTTTAGGCCAATGAAACAAGGCAGTTTTGTACTGTAACACCGAGGGCTTGCCATCATGCATGCTGAAAACTCATAGCACATTCAAAACAGAATAAACTCTCAGGTAAACAATGGACTTTGGGTGATAATGAAGTATCTATGCAGGTTCGTCAGCTAAAAGCCACACAGTACTCCACTACAGGGTTTTATTAAAGTAGTGGGAGAGTCTTGAGCATGTAAGGGACAAATGTAATATTTGAAAAACAGCTCTTCCCCTTAATGTCACCATAAGCTTAAAACTGCTTAGAACAACACAGTCTCTTTTGCCAGAATTAAAAGAAGATTGCTTAGGACTGAAGTTGACATGGCAGAGTCAGCTAGGAAACAAAGTAAAAATGAAAACAAGGAATTCCGAAGGGGACTGGACAATATTGTGGCTTCAATGTTCTAATCTTCTATATAATTTTTATTGAAACAACTCAGAATTAGAATCTAAGGGCAGGTGCTGAGATGTGAGAGCTCTACACTTATGGCTTTATATTTTCTTACCTACAGAACAGTGAGAAATGAATTTCTGTTCATCATAAATTACACAGTCTGCAGTATTTTATTAGCAGTACAAAAACAGAGTAAGGCAGTATCTCCATTGATTAAGAAGTTTACAGCAGGAAAACTGAAACAGAAAACTTCTGTATTTCCTACATATACCACTCATACAGTATTTTAAAATATCTATAGATTTCAACGAAAAGAAACCAGCAACCCAGGTGTGCTAAGTAATGAGTCTAATGCACTACTCCTAGTGGAAGGTCTGAAATGGAAGTGGCACACAGAGACCCAGACTGACAAACTCTCTAAAACCTACAAGCATAATTAGCCTGATTTTTGATTCTTGATGACTAGAAATTTAAAAACAAATGTACAGATAGAAAGTAGAATATACACGTGGCATCTTGACAAGCTTAGTCCATGAATAATAATAGAGAAACTGTTTTCTACCAGCTTTGCTGAAAATTAAAAACAGATGCTTCCAAAACTTAGCGATCCATCACGGATGCATTCTTTTTTCCTGTGAGCGATCTCTTTCCCACGTGTGTCCTGTTCGGATCCAGGCCACTGCACAGAGCCCTCAGTAGCGTCAGATCATCTAAGCACCCTGAGGACCATGCTCCCACCACCTCGCTTCTGTGCAGCGCATTATCTGCAGCAACCATGTCCCCTCTGACGTTCCACTGTCCAGTTCCCCAACCTCCAAACTCCCCAGTTCTCTAAAGCACCACAGTTAATGCAAATGCACACCACACAACAGTACAGTTCTCTTATGTGGATTCAGAGTAACTTTTTTCTTCTGCTTCTGGTTTCGAGGAAACTTACATTCCTTCCCAGACCAAATGCTTTCCATAATGGATTCCTCTTTCCTGATTTGTGGTTTTCTTTTAAAAAACACATATCTACTTCATGAATCTCTAGTACATCAAATTACCTTCAAATAGCACATCAACAATCTTGAAAATAAAGGTCGTTAAGCCCTCTTGTTTATTCTACACACACACACACCATGGTAGAAGATTAAATTGTGATTTTCAGAATCACATTCTCTCTTATTCCCAAGTCACCACTGGTGCAGTTCAGTAGGTTTATTTTTTTCCACTTATGGAGTTTATTGGCACATTTTATATATACATTATGATGGAGTTTATTGGTACATTTTATATATACATTATGATAACACTGAGAATTTGTACTTCTACATGATGTATCTCAATTTTCATTTTTCCCATTTCCCTGCCCTACTTGTAACCCCCAACTCTATATAAATGTTGTTTCCATTTTTTGTCTTTACCATTGAATTTTTTCTACTTTCCCCTACTCCCCCTTTCCCCTTTCCCTATGACATTTTCTGCATATTTCACAATACCTATCATTCATTCTGGGCTTCATTTACATCTTCAGTTTCTTAAATTCCATTTTATTTTTAGGTCATTGTACAGGTTACTAAAACTTAGCTAACACTTCATGACTTCACCTCATTGAGTCACCAACACACAGTAAGTGTAATGTAGGAATATTAAGGAGATGGAAGACACATTCTTCATAATCCAAGGTTTGTAAGAAATTATACAAATGAATTATTACAAATGAAATAATAGGTATAGAACTATACAAGCAATATTCATTCTCTTTTCTCACTGACTTCACATAATCACTTGTTATATAAATATGGTAATAATTTGCCACCCTTTTTCACAATATAGAAACTGAGAACAATGGTAACCATACCAAAGTCTCACAGCTCCATGTGACCTGCACAAAGCCTCAGACTGAAGATCATACAACAACTGTCAAGGTGCTCAGAAGCACAAGCAAAACAGCAAAAGACAAATACACTTAACACAAGAACATATCTGCAGGCACCTAAGTAAAGATGAGCCACAATGAAGCTATCAACCAAGAGCTGGTGGAGAATGGTGTGGGGAGGCTTCCTGAGGGAGAGAGCTGAATGCTGCTGCTGCTGCTAACAGAGAGCCTGCCTCCAGGCACGGAACCAGAAAGACTAAGTGACAAAGAAACCAGTAAGCATAGAGAAATCTAAGTCCATACCAATATTTAGGTAAATCAGTAGCATAATAATTTAAAGAGAAGGTTTAAAAAAATGTGGAACCAAAATACTACATAATGATAATTTGAAAGATGGAAGGAAAAGAGGTTATTACATTATTTAGAAGAAAACTAAAGACAAAGCTTCAAGAACTTAAGTCAAATACCTGATGTTAATAATGTGAGAATATTCAATAGGAAAACTTCTTAACCAGTAGAAGGAAAACAGAGGGTTAAAAGTAAAACTCAAGTGCCGGGCGTGGTGGCTCACGCCTGTAATCCCAGCACTCAGGAGGCAGAGACAGGAGGATTGCTGAGTTCGAGGCTTGCCTGGGCTACATAGTGAGCTCAGAGCCAGCCTGAACTACAAAAGCAAGACCCTGCCTCCAAAAAAAAAAAAGTAAAGCTCAAATAATTCAGATGATAGAACTAAAGAGAAAAAATAGGAAGGATATATATGTGTATGTTTTATATATATATATGCACATATACATGTTATGCATGTATATATGAGCCTATGTTTTATATGTACACATATATATATATATATCTTTAACTCCCATGATGAACATATTTATTATGTATCACAAATACATACCAATAAAAATACATAAATAAAATATGCTAGCACTAAAAATGGAAGATAAAATGTTCTAAGTAAATCACAGTGTAACTAATCACAACAGATAGACTGAGCTATCCAGATTAAAGATATTCTCAGAATGTACAGTAAAATACAATCTAGAGTATAACCAAATTATATAAAGTAAATTATTATAAGTATATAACAAGTAATTTAGCTATATTAGTATCAAGCAAAATAGACCTTAAGTAAAAAAGTATTAATTCAGGATAGGAAAATAATATTGAAGAAATATCCACAAAAGTACCCAAAAAGAGGTGGAAAGTAGAAGAAATAAAACAAGGAACTTAGAGGACTAGTCTAGCAGACACAGTATCTAAAGAAAAGGAGTTTCTAGGAAAACAGATATTGAAAGAATATCCCTTCTATTAATGTAATGAGGGGATATTTAGACAACTAGCAAAAATATTTAGTGATTGAAGTAATAACTACATAGGAAACTAATCAATGATGAAAGTTGACAGTTTCCAGATCTTGAGAAAACAGAGGTACAAAAAAGGAAAGTAATCTAGTATGGCTTAAGGTTTGACTATAAAGAGTATTTCTATAGTTATAATAATATAAACACTCCATGCTAATTTAACCCATGTGCCCTGATATGGTTTGAATGCTAAATGTCCCCAGAGTCTATATGGAAAGGCTTGTCCCCAAGATCACACTACTGGGAGGTCCAGTGGACCTTTAAGGAATAGGGCTTAAGGGGAGATGCTTAAGCCATAGGAAGTTTCCTTCAAAATAGACTGTGGAAGTCGCTGATCACTCCCTCTCTATCTCCCTCTGTTCCTGGCTCCACCAGATGTTACCACCATTGCTATCTGCCAGCTTCATCAGGGGCCCAAAGAAATGGGCTGTTCAATGTTGCAGATGAACCTCCAAAATTATGAAGAAAGTAAACCTCACTTCCTAAGTAGCCTGACTCAGGGATTTCATTATAATAACGCACAACTGACTAGTATATATACCCACTGTCTTCCATCCATCCATGCTTTCAGCATTTTTCAATAATATATTGAAAAATATAGTCACCATACTGTAAAACAGATATCCTGAGCTAATCTCTCTCAACTAACTTGAATCTGTGTCTTATTTAGGGATTATTTTTGTTTGATTTGTTTTGTTTTTTGTTTTTTGGTTTTTTTTTTTGAGACAGGGGTCTCACTTTTTTGTAATTCAGGCTGGCCCTGAGCTCACTATGTAGCCCAGGCAAGCCCCGAACTCAGCAATCCTCCTGTCTCTGCCTCCCAAGTGCTGGGATAACAGGCATGTGCCACCACGCCCGGCACTGTGGTATGTGGTTCTGATTGCTGGTTGATTGTTGGTGGGCATGAGTCACCACGCCCAGCATTGTATGTGGTTACCAGGATCGAACTCAGGACCTTGCGCTTGCGAGGCAGGCACCGGAACCACTGAGCGAAATCTCCAGCCCATGGTTTGTTTTGTTTTATACCAGGATCGAATTTAGGACCACACACCTGCAAGTCAGGTGCCTGAACAACTGAGCTAAAGCAACATCTCCCCAACCAGCTTTTGACTGCCCTTGTCCTGGTAACTACCATGCTACTCTATTCTATAAGATCAATTTTATTAGAATCTACTGAGTGGTTATTTCATTAAAATCCTTGTGTTTATTTTCTAAACCAGGGATCCCAAACCAAGCCCCAGGCCATGAATACATATGGGTTTGCAGCCTATTAGGAATCAATTCACACCAGTAGGTGAGCGGCTTTCTCTCCAGCTACCCCACCAGATCAGAGGAAATGTTAAGAGTCTCAGAGGAACACAAACCCCACTGTGAACTCTACATACATGTGAGGGACCAAGGATGGAGCCTTCTTTAAATCATCCAAAATCCATATCCCTGCCACTCCCCATGTAGAAACGCCCTCCCACAAAACCCATCCCTGACACTAAAAGCTTAGGAACAGGTGTTCTGAATTTATCCCAGTGTAGTTAGTGAAATACTGCTTATTGTCTCTTTATCATATGACTAGTATTTTTTTTTTTTGAGACAGGGTCTCACTTTGTAGTTCAGGCTGGCCCTGAGCTCACTACGTAGCCCAGGCAACCCTTGAACTCAGCAATCCTTCTGCCTCTGCCTCCTGAGTGCTGAGATTACAGGCGTGAGCCACCACACCCAGCACTGTGGTATGTGGTATTGATTGTTGGTGGGCGTGAATCACCACACCCAGCATTGTATGTGGTTACCGGGGATCAAACTCAGGACCTTGTGCTTAGGAGACAGGCACCAGAACCACAGAGCTAAATCTCTGGCCCAGACTAGTATTTTCAAAATTAATTTTGTTTAACCATTTCCAGAGGGTAAATTTGAAAGAGATAACTGTACTTTTGAAAACTACACATAAGTGGAATCCAAAATTAGAAAATGAATTACTATGATTCATCTTTTCCATAATTTTCAAGGTAACAAATACATTAACAGTATCAAAATGGAATCCCTACACATGACTTTTGGAAAAATAAATTTTAATATTATTGTTGACTGAATGCAGAAATTTTATGGAAAAAGTCAAAAAATGTTAATTCCCAACACACAGAGTAACAAGAGCATTAGTAACAATGTAGCAAAGAACTTTTCAACTAAGTAGTGAACTACAAAGTGAGACCCTGGCTCAAAAAAAAGAAAACATAGCAAGATCTTTAAGAAAGTTATTAACTGGGGACTTCTGGGCAGATGATGGAATGGTGAGCAGCAAAGAAAGAATCACTACAATTTACCATTCCCATATGGGAATTTAGAAGCTTGAATAAAAAGAAAAGGAGGGAAGTGGGTTTCCAAGACTCAGGACGAATCTGAGACGAGAAGTGAAGCCTACAAAGAAAGCAAAAAGAAAGACTTTGAAACGAAAAAGACAGAGCTCTCTCCCACCCAGCTGGGCTCGCAGTGGGGAAGGGGCTACTGAACTTGTGTAAGACTTGTGACTTCTGATGTGCCACAGGCCCCGCAGAGAAATGGGTTGGGCCCAAGGAGCAGCAGTCACACTGGACAGCAGCAGCTGCTGTCTTGAACACAGATAAATTGGTTCCAGATAGAGGATAAAGGATCAGTGCCAGTCAGCTAAGGAAGTTCTGCCCACCATCTCAGCAGACTGAGAATCTGTGTGCCAGTGGCCAGGACGGCATCAAAAAGGATTAAGCTCTGGGCTTAGCTCAGTGGTTCTGGCGCCTGCCTCGCAAGCACAAGGTCCTGAGTTCATTCCCGGTAACCACATACAATGCTGGGTGTGGACACTCACACCCACCAGCCATCAATACCACATACCACAGTGCTGGGCGTGGTGGCTCACCCCTGTAATCCCAGCACTTGGAAGGCAGAGGCAGGAGGATTGCTGAGTTCGAGGCTTGCCTGGGCTACACAGTGAGCTCAGGGCCAGCCTAAACTACAAAGCGAGACCCTGTCTCAAAAAAAAAGATTAAACTCTGCTAGTTCTCATGCTATAGAGGTTTTGTTCATAAAGTTTCTTCCTAAGCCAATGTCTCCAAGAGAGCTACTTAACCTGTTTTGCAGCAGGTTTAGTGTATGTTTTAATATTTAGGTCTCTAAACAACTTTTATTTTGGTTTAGTGCACAGTGAAAGAGATAAGTCTAGCTTTAGTCTTTGGCAGGTTGAAGCCCAGTTTTTACAGCACCATTTGTGAAAGAGGCTGTCTGTTGTCCATTGAGGATATGTGGCTTCTTTGTCAAAAATGAGGTGGCTTAGTGTATTTGGAGTTGTTTCTGGATCATCTAATCTTCTTATCTCTGGTTTCGGGTTTGTTACTTTGCCAGTGCCATGCTGTTCTTATCACAGTGGCTTTGCACAAGAACTAGCAGCAGGAATCAACAAATGAGATCTCATCTTATTTAAAAGCTTCTGCACAACAAAAGAAACCAATGGCAGAGCGAAAAGACAACCAACAATATGGGAAAAAAAATCTTTGCCAGCTGTTTCTCAGACAAAGGGCTACTACCTAGAATACATAAAGAGCTTTAAAAAATCAGCCCCCATATTTAAAGGCCCCATTAAAAGATGGGCATCTGAAATGAACAGACATTGTTCAGAAGACAAAGTAAAAGCTACCAAGAAGCATATTAAGAAATGCTCAACATCACTGGTCATTCAAGAGATGTAGATGAAAACAACACTGAGATTTCATCTTACTCCCACAAAGAATGGATGTTATTGCAAAATTAACCAGCAACAAGTGCTGTGGGGCTGCAGGGAGGAAGGAACCCTTTCTCTACTGTTGC
This sequence comes from Thryonomys swinderianus, assembly GCA_004025085.1. NCBI lineage: Eukaryota > Metazoa > Chordata > Mammalia > Rodentia > Thryonomyidae > Thryonomys > Thryonomys swinderianus. The sequence continues at coordinate 14,594 of PVIC010005822.1, forward strand.
TGGGAGTGTAGACTGATGCACCCACAATGGAGATCAGTGTGGAGATTCAAAATTAGGATTAGAGGTTCCATTTGACCCTGCTATTCCCCTGCTAGGAAGATATATGAAAGAATTAAAAGAATCATATTATAGCGACATATGTGTGCCCATGTCCATAGCAGCTCAATTCATGATAACTAAATCTTGGAAACAACCCAAATGCCCATCAAATGGAGACTGGATAAAGAAGACATGGTTTTTCTATAAAATGGAGTACTACTCTGCCATAAAGAATGGTGTTTGAGTCATTTATACTCAAATGGACACACCTTGAGGACATACTCATAAATGAAATAAATAGGTCACAGATGTGTAAATACTATATCTTTTCTCTGCTATGAAAATCTGAAGATGTAAACAAGTTCTAGAATATATGGTAGATATTGTGAAATAGAAAATATCCAAAGGGAAAAGGGTAGGAGTAACGAGGGGAAAGAAAAAAATATTATGTTAAAAAAAGGAAATAAAGCATATGTTTATAGGGAGGTGGGTTATAGCGTGCATAGGGGAATGGGAAAAAATAAGAATCAAGTCGTGTCATGTACTGGTACAAATTCTCAATACTGTGATCATATGTATATAAAATGTACCAATAAATTATTCAATTTTTAGAAAAGGATTAAGTTCTAATCTGCCCTGACCAGAGCACCAACTGCAGGATCGCCGGTGTCCCTGTGCTCCAGCTCCCTGTCTACCACACTGAAAAAGCACCCACTGAGAGAGTGAAGAAAATCTGTGGACTATACCCACTGGTCAGTTTGTGTGCCAAGAGCAACTGACAGGACGCTGAACTCACTGCAAGGAAGGGTGGTGGTACTTTCAACCCTACAGGAGTTCCTTGAGCTGAACTCAGGCAGTATACCCAGAAGCCAGACTGATCATCAGTGGACAGTGACTATTTCCCTATGGCTAGTTAACCCCAACCTGTGTGCTACTGCCCATATCATCTACAGGAGAAAGCAGGTCCACAGCTTCAAGGGCCTTTTGGTATTGGGGGTTTTTTTGTCTTTCTTGCTATTCTTCTTGTTGTTTTTTTTTTTTTTTGTCTCTATTTCTCTCCTCTTTTCTCTTTTCTCATTTTCCTTTTTTTTTTTTTTTCTGTTTTCTGCCCTCACTTTTATTCTTCATTTATCTACTTTCTTGTACCTGAGTCTGTCCAATTTCAGGTATTTTCTCCTCTCAACTACTAATGGATTTTACAAAACTTTTAGAGAAGACTTAATGCCATTACTTCTCAAACTCTTTAAGGAAATCGAAAGGAAAGCAGTACTCCCCCATTCCTACAAGCAACCATTACCTTGATTCCAAAAGCAGAGAAAGACCCAACCAAAAAAGGAGAAATATAGGCCACTCTCCCTAATGAACACTAATGCAAAAATTTTCAGTAAGACATTGGCAAAAAGAATACAGAGGATTAAGAAGATCATACACCCTCAACAAGTTGGATTCATCCCATGGATGCAAGAATGGTTTGACACACATAAATCAATAAATTTAATATACTACATTAACAGACTCAAGGACAAAAACAATATGGTCATCTCGACAGAGGTAGAAAAGAATTTGATAAAAATAGGAAAGAAGTTAAGCTGTCACTGTTTGCTGATAACATGATAATCTATGTAGAAGATACTAAAAGACTGCTAGAATTAATCACAAGATTCAGTAGCATAGTTGGATTCAATGTCTATACTGAAAAATCAATAGTCTTTGTATACACAAACAATAGACTCACTCATCGAGAGAGAAATTGGAGGATCAATTCTTTTAATAATGGTATTCAAAAATGAAGTATCTAGGAATCAATTTAACAAAGGAGGTGAAAGACCTCTACTCTGAAAACTACAGCATTCTGGAAAAGAAGATTAAAGAGTACATCAGAAAACAGATATCCCTTGTTCCTTGGTATGAAGAACCAATATCATCAAAATGGCTTTATTCTCACAACTACTATATAGATTCAATGAAATCCCAACAGAATATTTCACAGAGCTAGAGAAAATTACTCAAAATTTGATCTGGAACCAGAAGAGACCTAGAATAGTGAATGCAATTCTAGGCAACAAGGATGTGCAGGGAATATCACAATTCCCAACTTGAATCTATGCTACAAAGTCACTGTGATTAAAAAAAAAAAACAGCATGTTCTTGGCAACGAAACAAACCCAAGGGTCAGTGGAACAGACAAGAAGATGCAGAAACTACTCCAGAGACACTAAGCCACTTCATCTTTGACAAAGGAAAAAGCCTCTTCAACAAATGGTATTGGAAAAATTGGGTTTCAACCTGCCATAAACTAAAGCCAGATCCATGTCTTTCACCATGTACTAAACTAAAATCAAAGTATATTACAAACCTAAGTATTAAAATAAGAAAACACTAAACCTTCTGCAAAACAGATTAGGTAGAACTCTTTGAAACATTGGCATGGGGAAAGACTTTATGAACAAAACTTCTGCAGCACAGGACTAGAAGGAATCAACTGGTATCTCATCTTATTAAAAAGCTTCTGCAAAGTAAGAGAAACCACCAGCAGAGTGAAAAGACAACCAACAATATGGGAAAAAAATTTTGCCGGCTGTTTCTCAGGCAAGGACTACTACCTAGAGTATATAAACAGCTTACAAAAATCAGCCCCTAAATTTAAAGACCCAATCAAAAAATGGGCATCTGAAATGAACACACATTGTTCAGATGAAGTAAAGGCAACTGGGAAATATATGAAGAAATGCTCAACATCATTGGTCATTTGAGAGATGCAGATGAAAACAACACTGAGAGTCCATCTCACTCCACAAAGAATGGCTCCTATTATGAAATTAACCATCAACAAATGAAGGCAGAGCTGTGGGGAGAAAACAACCCTTCTCCACTGTTGGTGGGAATGTAGACTGGTGCAACCACTGTGGAGATCAATATGGAAATTCCTCAAAAGCTAGGATTAGACATCATATTTGACCCTGTTATTTCCCTGCTAGGTATAAACACAAAAGAATTAAAAGATTGCCAGGTGTGGTGGCTCACACCTGTTATCCCAGCACTTGGGAGGCAGAGTCAGGAGGATTGCTGAGTTCGAGGCTTGCCTAGGCTACATAGTGAGCTCAGAGCCGGCCTGAAGTACAAAGCGATACCCTGTCTCAAAAAAAAAAAAAAAAAGAATTACAAGATTCATGTCACAGCAACATATGTGCACCCATGTTTATAGCAGCTCAGTTTGTAATAGCTAACTAAATCCTGGAAACAGCCCAAATGCCCATCAACAGAAGACTAGATAATGAAGATGTGGTTCTTTTAAAAAATGGAGTATTACTCAGTCATTAAGAATGACAAATCTGAGTCTTTTATATTCTAATGGATGTGCCTTAAGGACATCCTCATAAGTGAAATAAATAGACATAGATTTGTAAATGCCATATCATTTCTGTGGTATGAGGAACAGAGTGTAAATGAATTCCAAAATGTATGATATATTGTGAAATAGGAAGAAAATGCTCAAAAGAAACAAGGTAAAGGGGGTAGGAAGAGGGGGTAGGGGGTAGGGGATAGGAAAAAAGTAAAGAAGGGGAAAAATTTGATAGTAAAAAATGGAAACAAAGCTTAGGTATATGGGGGTGGGAGCTGTAGAGAGTATAGGGGAATGGAAAAAATGAGAATGTGATACATCATGTGCAAATTTTCAATGCTGAATGTGATCATAATGTACATATAAAATGTACCAATAAAGTCAATTTTTTAAAAAGAAAATAACTATCATTATAAAAACATTTTAATAATGGAGATATTCTACATTGACTCTCTTGTATTATTAACTGAGATCATTGGTTGCAACCTATTACCTTGGTATAACAGTTTACAGATCATCCACTTTTAACTTAGACAATAGGAAACTGTGAACATAGAGATCTTCTAAAATCGTGATTTCAATTCCAAAGATAACTCTGAAGGACCAGAATCCTGTATTAGCCACACGTGAGAATTCAACAGAGCCACAGATTTAGTTCAATGGTTCTGGTGCCTGGCTAGCAAGCACAAGATCCCTGGTTCAATCCCTTGTAACCACATACAACAATACCGGCCATGGTGACTCACACCCACCAGCAATCAGTACTATACACCACAGTGCCAGGCTCATGCCTGAGGCAGAGGCAGGAGGATTGCTGAGTTTGAGCCTTGCCTAGACTATAGAGTGAGCTCAGGGCCAGCTTGAACTACAAAGCAAGACCCTGTCTCAAAAAAAGAAAAAAAAATTCACTAGCATCTCTACTGTCAGTGCATTCAGCCAACATTTGAAGCAAAACCAGAAACCAAAACAGCAAAAGTCCCAGACCCATACCTCTGAGGGTTTCATCAGCTTTCTTAACTCTAACACTGACCTCTCATGTTACAGGAGGAAAGCAGTCAAAGGTCCATGGATGCACAATTTTAAAATACAGTTTTTCCAAGAAAATACAACTACATCATCTATTGACTCCAAATGCTGCCATTTTGCTTCTCCGTCACCTCCCACAATCAGAATCACTAACCACAGCCATTTTCCCTGTACTGAGAATGCTCAGCCAAAAGTCATGGGGCAAAGAAGGTGAAACCCAACTTAAGGTAATCAGATACAATTCGAGCAAGTGTTTAACAGGAGGAAGTTTGAAAGCAGTAGTTACAAAGATCTTTGTAACATCTGTGCAATCCTTTCATCCTGATGTTTTCAAAACATCCAACCCACAGTGCTCAAATACACAAAACCAAAAAAATACTTACCTCATCCACATTTTCAAAGGCATTGATGATGTCGTAAGGTAAACAAGACAGCAGGTCGATCACAAACCACGTTTTCAGATAGTTCATCCTTATGAGTTTAGGATCAGAAATGACCTCTCCACCAGGTCCCACAAAAGTTGTGTGGAAATTTAAAACAATATCAACCAGGAAAATAACATCCACCACACTGTCCAGCACCAACCAGGCTATATTGTTCTGCTTTGTTTTGAAAGAAACGTTGTAAGGAACCATGATGGCGGTGTAGAAGGTAAGAATTAAAATCACCCAATCCCACGTAGTTTTAAAAGCACAATAGTGTAAAATAATGTGTGGTGGCGTCTTTGGAGCTTCTTGTTTATACTGCGGAAGGATATCTGATCCAAGCTGTAGAACCTAAAAGAGAGGGAAAGTATATATAAACAACTTGCTCATTTCTGCGTGCTTGGTAGTGAATTAAAACCGTCACACCACAGATCATTTGTCCTTACTCTTGGCCTCAAACCCTGGCATGCTACATCGCTTTGACTCCTCTTGTGAACTGCCCTAAACTGTAATTTGTTCAAAGGAAGTTACTCCAATTCCAGCTGCTGCACAGAAGTTGGCCTGCGAACTTCTCTGCCCACCTTGCTCTCTGGCAGCTGAGACAGACCCACCGCCCTGCTGGGGACCCTCTGCACACGCACTCTCCAGGCCCACCTCAAACCCCTGCCTTCCGGAGTGTGGGAGATCCAACCTGTCCCCTTTTCACACATATTCAGCACTGTAGAGAAGACCTAGACTGTGGTTTTACTGAACTCCAGGATCCCACTGTCGGTGACCTGGTTGCTGAGAAAGTCAAGCACCCTGGAGACCAGCACAGTAGGAGACAGAAGCAAGTTATGTGACAGGCAGCTGTTTTCCTTTTCTCCCTTAAATCAGGAGATAAAGAATTTCCCCTCAGGTACAAATTTCTTATAGGAAAAAACGCTAGATACTCAGGTTGACTCCTCCATACCTCCTTGACAAATGAAAATATCCAAGGTTGTATGAACCTTGATTTACTCTGCTCAAGTCTAAGTCACAAACCAAGAAAAAGCCAATGTCAAAACAGGAAGGCAGGTTTGAGACCTGGCTGACATGGTAAACAAAGGACACAGCACTGTCTTCTAAAAAGGAAACTTGCAAACTGTGAAAAGAATTGAAGTGGATCAAAAGTCTCTGCTTCATGTCATCAAAGGCACCAAAGGCAAAGAATTCTGTAAGTAGAAATATGTTCTTTTGGGTTTTATTTGGTTGTGGTGGTGGTGGTGGTAGTTCTGCATACAAGCGGATAAATTTTACTTTATAATTTGTATTCATATATTTTTTGGCTTCTGGAGTTGTTTTATTTTGTTTTGTTAAATAACACTTCCAACAGACTTGGCCCATCATATGCAACTAATTATTCTCTGTCTCTAGAACTAATGGAACTCAGGAGGTAGGGGAAAAAAAAGAGTCCAAATCATAAATGCATTAAACATCTGAATGCAGAAACATATATAACAAAATCCTTGTCAGCATGGAACTCTGGGTTACATAGCACAAAGCAAAACAAAGACACCGGCATCTTATGAAACTTGAGAGTATCCTACAATTTCTCTCATAAAGTTACCTAATTCAACACTAAATATATAACATATATTCTTATTTTTTTGTTTGTTTTTGAGACAGGGTCTCTTATGTACTTCAGAGCCCTGAGCTCACTATGTAGCCCAGGCAAGACTCAAACTCAGCAATCCTCCTGTCTCTGCCTCCCGAGTGCTCGGATTATATGCGTGAGCCACCACACCCGGCTATATTATTTTTAATACAAAAAATCATTGGTATTCTTTTTCATTGTGCAATTATTATTTTTAGTAGGATTATAAGTACTTTCACAATCTTTTACATATTTGCTTATATTCCTAGTGCCCCATGCATATTTTCCCATAATTTTTTTTTTTGTCTTGTTTTTTGAGACAAGATCTCACTATGTAGCCCAGGCTAGCCTCGAACTCGCAGCAGTTCCTGCCCCCAACTGCTGAGTGCTGGGTTTATAGGCATGAGCCACCACACCCAGCCCTGGAGTTCACAAAGTAATTAGCAGCAAATTATTCTACCAGGATCTATGAGCTTCGTGTTGTGCTGGGGTTTTAAATACAAAGAATTGTACACAGATGTGTAAATATCGTAACTTTTCTCTGGTATGAGAAGCTGAAGATGTAAATGATCTCTAGAATATATGATAGATATTGTGAAATATAAAATATTCAAAGGGAAATGGGGTGTGGGCTAAGTAACAAGGGGAAGAAAAAATGTGATGGTAATTTAAAAAAGGGAAACAAAACTTATGTATATAGGGGCAGGGAGTTGTAGGGTGGATAGGGGAATGAGAAAAAAGAGAATTAAATTGTGTCATATACTGGTACAAATTCTCAATATTGAGTGTGATCATGATGTATATTTATAATGTGCCAATAAATATTCATTTTTAAAAAAGAACTGTACATAAGCATGGCTTCTCTTTTTCCTTTCAACCATTGGTCTATCAGTTCCAACTTGACTGTGGGACAGGGAAATTTCCTTCTCACTCAGTGTTACTATGTTACTATTTATTTCTGCACAAACTATTCTTTACAAAGAAATAAAAGTTGGGAAATAATGAGAACAAACTCAGGGTGAGGGGCCATTACCACCTACATGAGCCACAGGACCCCATCCTCCTGCTAAACAAATAAAAATTGTGTTTTATTACTATATTGGTACAAAGACAAATACATTAACATCAAATACTTCTACCTAAAAGTTCATTTTACTTTTTCAGTTGCTAGAAATCGAACTATCTCGAATGCTTCAGTAAGGATCATGGGCCCCAGACACTGCCTACTGTGTTAACAACCCTGCCTGGCATCCTGGAAGAACAGAAGACGGCTCCTCTCATTCCCAAGTTCAGCACGTCCTCGGTCTGGCACATGTTAGTATCATCTGAGAAGGTTTTAAAATGTACAGCGGACATCCACCTAGACCACCCTACCCCAGAATGGCTGCCCTGTCTTCGGGGTTCTCGGGAACCCTGGATTTTCTAACCTTTCTGGGTGATGACAATGATGAGATCGTCCTAAACCATCCTCAAGCCTATGTTACTATCTTCAGATAGTAACATAGATGAGACCTTCCCAGATAGGGAGGAGGAAGCACAAGAATAGGAAGAGAGCAAAAGCAGTTGTAGAAGGGGAGGAGAAAGCAAACGCAAGGGCAACAGTAGCAAAGACAGGCACTCAAGCGTTGGGCTCGGCTCTTTCTTGTGAGCAGCCATCATCACCAGGCTCCACAACTGGGTTCTTTTATAAGGAAGGCAGTGAATCATCATACTTCTCATCCTTCCTTCTCACTGCTGTTTTGCTTGCACTTTCGCAAGCCACAAGTCTTGGGTGAAGAAAGGACGAATCACACTTGTGTGAGGTACTATGGGCTCGATACAGGGACATTCTTCCTCTTTGAAGATGTGAGAGCACTGAGCCCAACCAAGCCAGGCCCACTTTCAGGGTAGTGTTGTGTATGTACATGTGTCTCCCTGCAGCATAACCGTGAGCCAGCTGAAGGCTATCAGCATAATGCCAATGCTTGTGGAAAACTAATTAACCTCTCACAAGGAAATGGGGGTTGAGCTCCAAAACTGGGAGAGAGGTGAAACTGAGATCAAACTTGTGTCTTAAGAAAAGTGAAAAAGCCTAAAATTCCACAGCAAAACCAGATATTTTATTTGAGCAAATTATATAAATCTTTGAGTATAACTAGAAAAACAATATTCTTATGCTAAGTTGATATTTCCTTTGGATTTGTGTTTGAAAATCTAAGGACACATTGCCATTAAAAGCCAGTATTTCTATGACCTAGATTAACAGCAACAGCAAATCCTGAGTTACTCGGGGCTCAGATGGAAGGTTTGTCTCTCTAGTTTACACTTTCTCTTGTTCCTGTCCAGTAGTGTAGCACAGAAAAGGAAATGTCTGAATAAGGTACAATTGATCAAGAGCTAGAAAAATTCAAAACTATAAAATTCAGCAGCCCAGAAACTAGCTCTTCTTCTTCATGTGGATGTGGGTTAGACAGAGACAACTTCAGGAAAACTATACAATACTTACTAACAGGAGCCACCGCAAAACTAAGCTGAATCTAATCGTTCTAAATAGGGTGCTAATGTCATGTGTCACCTTTTCTAACTTTACAAATAATTCTAGTAACAGTTATGTTAATGTCTTATTTGCATTTTTAAATATGTCTGGAGCTCAACATATGAATCTTTCCCCAAGCTAACAGTGTTATTTAGAGCAGAAAACTGTAACAAGTCGCTCTGTCAACTATGGGCTAAGCCAAACTCCACAGCTGTCTAAATGGAGGGGACTATCTTGCTTCCTAAGCCTCTGTCAACTAGATTTCAGATTCAGAACTGCTTAGAAAAGTTACTCTGGAATACTTCACTGTTCTCTGGCTTGAAAATTGATGAACATATGCATTTAATTTGATCTTGATCCTGTGTGTAAGTCACATCAGAATATTTTGAGTGCCCACTTTTTGTTCAGCATAGTTTTTGATAGCTTAATTAGATTGCTGGCACCTTTCACGCCAGTTAAGACAAACAGTAATTACAGAAAACATGCAAGGTATAAAGGTGGTAGCTGTCTTGGAGTTCTAAATCCTTTTCTCTTTGGTCTCATACACTCTCAGAGAAACACTGTCTAGTCCTGTGACTCAAATTCATACCTGTGAGGAGGACAAAGAATCTGTAAGTGAAACCCAAATGTCCTTGCAGAGGACGAGACCCATAAATCCCACTGGCGCTCCCTTCCCCACAGGGATATCCGAGAGACATTTCAAACTGAACACATCTACAACTGAACTCACTACCGCTTCTCCCAAACTTCTGCTTTCTTCCTTGGTATTTTTCACTTTATTAAAAGAAACAGCATCATCTACCCAGTTGTCTAAAACCAAAATCACAGACTTGCCTTTTACTCACTGTCTCGCTTCACAGTCAGTTCTCACCTATCAACAGACATGCTGACTCTAATCGTGGTACAACTGGGATCTGCCCACTTCTCCTGCCGCTTCCGCACTTATGATCATTCTAGCTAAATTAACCACAAGGGCTTCTTACCTGGTTTCCTGAGTGCTCCTTCTCCACAGAACCAACAGGTAAGGCAAGGCATCTGAACCATCTTTATGCCTTGGATCCCTTCTGCAATTTGGAGAAAGCTAGGGACCCCTTCTTTGAAAGTCTTTCAGCAAAGACATGACATACAGTAAACCCTCCACTTATGACTGGCCTGACATACAATCTGGGTTACACCTGGAATTTTAGTTTAACCTACGAACAAAGTCTTGAGTTACAACCAGAACACCAGCTGCTTACGCTTCCAGATGCCCCAGATCCAGACTTAACCCTCAAAGTGCTCTGGATGGAACATGACAACACCTTCTTCTGTGTGGGGCTCACTGAAAGATCCTGGGCCAGTGTCTCTCAAGGACACTGAGATCTGCCTGTGCACAGGAGAGAGACTCTGAAGGCTCAGCAGGGGAGCGTGAGCCCTCATTGACCAACCTGAGCTACCACCAGCCTTCGAGAACAAACAATTCACAACTCAAGGGCCCACTATATAAAAAATCAGCTGGGACAAACTCTCTCTCAGATTTTTCTGACATGCAAGATATCAACCACCGACATCTTCCTGTTCACCACCCAGGTGTTTCCTGGCCCACTCGAAGCCCTCATCCTGCATCACCCTGGAGCTTTGCATATGCCATGCTCGCACTAGACCTGCCCTCCACATTCGCTTCACCCAGGAATCCCATCACTCACGCCACTGCCCCAGAGACCCAAGTCGGCACCAATGTACTGCACTGTCCCCACTGCACTCTGCATTGTCTTGTCAACATTCTGTGGTCACTTCGTCCACTGTACCTTTCACTCCCTGAGGGTGGGGCCCTGGGCTTATTTAGCATCTCTACATTCTTTGCAGAGACCCAAGCACAGAACAAACCCTTAGTAAGTTCTTGCTGCATACAGAATCGCTTCAATGAAATCTCACACTTTCCAAGCATCAACTGAAATGTTGTGATCTATATCCCGTTTCAAAAGTTGGAGAAAATAAAAACACTTCATACTTCTCCACCTCTACAAAGGAAAAATCAATTACACCTTCAAATTTATAATATTATAGGCAGTAATATTTACACTGAGTCACTTGAGACAAAAAAATGTCCCACCTCCACCATCTTGGGAAGCCAAGCGAGGCCACACTTACCTCCGCCAATCGCGAGTGCTTGTGAGCCACCTCTGTCTTATTCATTGGTGTGAGTTGCTGCAAAACACTCCTGCTATTTGTCAAAGCCCGTGTCAATCGGGCAAATTTTGTCCAACCTTAAAAGTACAGAAAGAAAGTTTCACATTGTCATACAAAATTAACAAGGAATCCAAGATCCTTGCTAACATGCAAAGAATCACAAAACATCAAGAACAAATGAAAAGATTCAATCTAAAGCATTTGATGTCCACAGAGACCGCCATGTATTTAACATCAACTATACAGTCATGAGCAATCTTTATGTGTGACCTCTGCATTGTGCCCACACCCAGTACATAGTACCTGTAGCCAAGTAGGTGACTGTCCACAAAATTCACTTCTCCCACTCACATTACAGCCCCTTGCTGGACACCAGCCACCTGCTTCCAGCTCCCACCACTTCCTCTCATCAGTGTGTGGTCCACATCAGTGGCTCTCACCAACAGAATGCGAATGCTCTGTGTCACGTCCACATCACAACTTAAGTAGCAAGTGTGGCTCCGGCACACTTTCTTCACCATCTGCCAGCTGGACGCAAGTGACAAGGACCCAGGGAACACAGAGCTAGTAATTCCCAGGACCGAGAATGCCCTGCCTGCCAGGGTCACTCGGCTTGACTGCTGAGTGAACGAGAAATAGGCTTCTATCCTGTCAAATGATTATTGTATCTATTTTAGGAGCAATAATACATTATTACTGCAGCAGTATTACTGTTTGTTTTAGCAGCTAGCATTGTTCTAATAAAAAGTCCTGCTGAGTATCTGAGTGAAGGTTTTCACACATAAAAAAGCCCAGTTTCAACAAATCTCACATATTATGGTTCCTATCACCATCTTCCTCATAACGCAGCCAAATTGTTATTTCTCTCATTAACAACCACAGTGATATCTAAAAATTACATTTACGATATCTAGGATCCTAATGTTTTCTGATAGAACAGTAGCTTCGAGGGGGAAAGAATGTAAATTTAATGGAAAAGAAATGTCTTCTGGGTCCTCAAATTATCGATATTAAAACTCATTAATTTCAACAAAATGTCAGGAAGATGTTAAGAAATGAAACAAAGACAATTGTAGTCTGGTCCTGTCTCAACTGTTCCCCTGGTTATTGCAAAAGTTCTGATATAGTAGATATTTCATTAAACTACTTGATAATTTCTATGGTATTACAGGGTTTACTAAACAACTCCTTAACAATAAAAGAAACTAGTGGCCTTAAAGGCATGATGAAATGTCAGACAGTGTGATAAAAGATGACAGAACAAGCCCAGGACATCCAGTAGCTTACTGCCTGTCCGATCACACAGTGAGAGGAGTACTCTACTTCACTGTTCTTTCTGTAACAGGAACATCCAAGGAAGTCTTTAACAGGGCCTGTGCTGAAGCCCCGGAGTCCCAAACTCAGAGGGCAGCCTTCCTGGATGACAACCAAGAAGGACCTTGAAAGTGCGACCTGTTACAGCAGCTCACAGCCCTATACCAGCAAGGGGCAGGCATAAAAACGCCAAAATCAAGGGATCTCCTGGAAGGCTTGCCATGAAAGTTGGGCCAAAACAATCAAGGAAGGTAAATTTGAATTGATTCAGGACATCAAGTCAGCCACAAAGCACAACTGAACATTTGTATCTCCCAATTTGTTTTATTATTTCCAGGCTCTGGTTCGGTTTTGTATGCTGATAAAAGTGATGAGGGTATCCTCAGTTGACAGTGATTATATTGATTGATCTAATTAAACAATCGCCTGATAATAACTTCCATTTGTTGTATGAGCTGAATGTTAGAATTGTATAAACTATTTCCAGAAACTTCCAGATTAATGTTTTACTTACTAAAGGTTCTAGTTCTAAGATAGATAACGCTGCATTCCCTTTTTACTTAAGAGTTGATTAAAAGAGAAAACCATTTTCATTCCCTGTGTATAATAAAGTTTATCTTAAAAGTTTACAAAAGGAGGGCTGGGGATTTAGCTCAAGTGGTACTGCACCAACCTTGGATGCATAAGGGCCCGACTTCGATCCCTAGTACCGCAAAAAAAAAAAAGTTTACAAAAGGGAGATATCAAAGAATAATAGCTTGAGAAAGACTACAAATCTTATTAAATACAAACACACATTAAAATAGAGTATGTTCTTTTATTTCATAGCACTGTGCAGAGAAGTTAAGTATGTGAGGAAGGAGACATGGAACAATGGAAATGTATTACAATGCTCTGGTGTATTGATTTGAAGAGTACATCTTATTATGTTTCTTAATAAGCAATCAATAGTTCCTAATTTAAGTATCAAAAAGGATTGATCAAATATCTGTACGTGTGTACATGTTATTTGATTAAAATAATGTAATAAAAATGGATACGATACTAACGATTACCAGTACTATCAGTATATTATCAGTGTATGTCACTCCTTTCACCTTATTTCAGTTTCTTAAAGAAAAAGTTTTAGAATGGTGAAAATGTAACACTTATGTTTCTTGAGATTAAAAATAGAACAGTCATTAATTGATCATTTCTAAAAGTATTTTCAATCAGTTCATACTGAGTAAGAGTGCACTTCAACATAAAAGGGAGCCTATTGCAGAATATGACATCAGCTGTCATTTTTTCTATCTTCAATCACCGAGACTGACACATAGTGGGCACTAAATATGTCTGTTGAATGAATGAATGATTTAAAAGTTAAACAGGAATTAAAAGAGCACCTGTATTATGTATTAAAATTAAACTATACAAAGGGAAATACGCTCAGCTTTTCGCAGTGCTCACATAACTCATTTGTAAAGACCGAATTCTGAGCTGGGGAGGGTCAAAGGATCGGACAGTGAAGGCTGGGGAGGAACAGGAAGCCCTGAGGAGTACAATTCAGAAAAGACACTGGCAAAAAGCTCCCAGAAAGACAAAGGTAGCGGCAAACGCTGCGGTGACTCAGGCACACTGAGAGAGAAATTATGGACCAACGCTCTAGAAAACACTCTTCCTAAAGAAATCAGAGCCCAGGGCAGTTATCAAGTGAGTCATCGTTTACAAGCCCTGCAACCAAAACTCCCAAGAGATGGAGAATGACTGTGGAGATGAGACAGGTTTCATTTCACATTTCAATCCACAGAACACTCACAGTTGAGCTCCTGTGACGCTGAGGAACCTTTTCCCTTCCCTCTTCTGAAAGCCTCCCTTCTTCCGTCCCCAGTGTGGAGTGTAATACTGTTCTCCAAGGCTCACCTTAGGCCTCTCTCCCACCTTCACCCCCAAACGCTGAACCAAGCACAGAAGCTTCAGGCAACATGACAGCCTTCCGCTCCCCTTCTATTCCTTGCACCCCTGACACCAACCCTCAAGGGCACCTGCTTCTTGCCAGCATCTCTGTCATTGCAGAGAATGAAGCACCCACTTTCTCCCAGTCACGTGTGTTCCATTCACACGCACCGAAGCAGTTTCAGACTTTCACTCGCACTAACACCACCACGATGCATCTGAAATCGCTCGTGTTACTGGCCAGATGCGTTTACTTGATCCCTCACCGGCCTCACTGTCCAGCCAGACTCTGAAAAAGTCCCACAGCCACAGTGTCTAGGTCAGAGGGAAGAACAGATGCATCAGCAGTTCTAACTCCGCTCTGCGATACGTTTACGGATCTCACCTCTGTGGGGACCTAACTGGTGTGACTGATGACTCAGCAGTGCGCTGCCATTACTGAGATGTGGTCGATATGGAGTAATATGAACAGACAGTTGAATATGAAGAGCCAAATACTTGCTCTGTAAGTTGTTCATGGCCTTATGAGAACATTTGTTCTTCTAAAAGCTCAGGATGCCAAGTGCTTCTTAATAAAACATTAGTTTAGCTCTATTGGGTTGCAATTAACCTCTTTGTCATGGGCTGCCTCATCTTAAAAATGAAAGGAAGTCGGAGGCAGTTAAATCAATCTATTTGACTGCAACACAAGATTCTAATCTATAATAAAAAAAGCTTAGGTAAACAATTATGCTCTTGGGCAAAGAGACTACATGGGATAATTACTCATATTCCATCTGTTGTTTCTTCTCTGAAGAAACACACTGGCTTTCACAAAAAGGTTGCTATTTTTGCTATTATTTTATGGCAAGAAGGAGCCATAACCATTTGGCACAGGGTATTTTACACCTCAATTATCTTGGCAGTTTTGGAGACTGCTTGAAAATTCTGTACAGTATCAATGTGTGGAGATTTGGGCCATCTATTTTAGAACACACAAGGATAATCAACAGAATGGATTTCTTGGCTGTGATTTCTCTCCTTTGTGTTATTATAAATAATGCATTAGATATCATGAATGGGTTACCTGAACAATAATTCCAAGATCTAAATACCAGAAACAAAAGGAAACAAGGATACATTGACTCCTGAACTATTATAAGCAAAGTCTTCTTTCTTTCTTCTTTTTTTTTGGTTTCAAACAGTACAACTCCATCAGAATGACAGCTCTCTGTCTTCACAAAAGCCTTGGTTTATATGTGTGCCTGGTTTTCACAGGGAGAAAGAAGAGCAGGGGATTAAGGTGTCTGTGCCCCAAGATCAAGCTTCCAACTGAAACGATAAGGCTGCATGGCATTTAAAAAAAAAAAAAAAGAAAGAACATGGATTTGAAATCAGATGCTGAATATCTTCAACAATAAAATGGAGATAATAATATTAATTTTCAAAATTACAGGAATGAACAATGACAATGCTAATGTTCCTACCACGTAATAAGTCCTCCATCAAAGCTAACATTCTCTGGCTTCTGTAGGCTTTGCTACTGTCCACTATGGTAAATGAGTCCTACGAAATTCTGACATCTCCCAGCACCACTAAGTTTAAGAGCAAAACAAAAACCAATTTGAAATGAAATTTTATGTCTACAGCCATACCACCCTGAAGGCACTCAATCTTAATGAAATTTTGGTGAGCACAGGATTCATTTTAAGAAAAAACTACTCTCAAATTAGTTGGCTTCCATCATGTTACAGTTACCAACCTGATACGATTCAGAAATGAAATTCAGAATTCGTCCATTTATTCAAATATTTCAACCAAATACCTGAGCTCTCGGTAAAAGTACCAGTAGAAGGAGAGGGAAATTTATGTCAGTTCCAGCCACTCACAGCCCTGGAAGCTCTTCAGAGGACCCGAGCCTCTCCTCCCATCATGACACCATCCTCACATGAAGAAGCAACAGAAAGTGCTTCTTCTGGAGTTACACCTGGCTTTGCCTGTGTGTAGATTAACTTCTGTATTCTAGAGCACTACTCCCTCTATGCTAGCAGAACGTTATCAACAAATACGTCCTTTAAAAATCCACCAACACCTTCATTCTGTTCTCTTACAAACATCCCCCAGTTCCCTGACCATTGATTCCTTTCCTTTCATCCCAAGCCAAGTCCCAGCTGTGGATAAATACAACTCTTCTCCACTTGTGCACCAACTCCCCTTTGGGATTAAACACAGAACTGTGCTCGCAGATGTCAAACTCACGAGCACAAGGTTCAAGGGGACCTTCCAGCTGCCCGGCCACGCTGCTGCCTTTGCCCTGCTTGCTCACTGTCCCACTCTGTGGTTCTCCGGCACACCCTCCCCTCTTCTCCACAGGCCCTTTACCACCACCCTTACTCACAGTTGATTACCAAGAAGAGAGGATCAGAGTGAAGTTTTCACCACTGTTTGCCTGTTTATCTGTCTGTCTTCCTCACTAGACTATGCCTGAAGGGACTCTATCTCAAGGATATGTTCTCAGTGCACATCTTTGGTTGGAAAAATAGATAAATGTATGGTAAGGAGAATAAAATATTCCTTAAAAAGTCATGAGAAGGCCTACATTAAAGACCTCTGACTCCCCAGACCAAGTAAAGCTAACTCCATGGTCTCCAAAGTCAGTGCTGTGGCCCAAATCATCTTGACATCGTGATGTTATCACAGCATCTTTTCTGCTTATTTCCCAAAAGTTTCCTCATCTCTTTTATTTCACTTCAAAGTGGAAAGATGTATTATTGTACCAAGATCTCAAAACATACTTGCCTTTAGTGCTAGCTCCAAAGATATAGTGGGATGATATCTTCATGGTGTAAATACTTCCATTTCCTTTGAATATTTTATATTAAATGTACATCTCACATGAATAATAGAAAGCTCACATACAGCATTCAGACTTACATTATTCAATACTTGTGCAGTATAACATGGTGTGTCTGGAAGGTATGGAGGAGTCTCAAATATCATTTTAAAACATGCTCTTTTGCTAAAAATTCTGGCACTGGAAGGAGATATTTCACCATGATACTTTTTGCAATGTGAGAGGAGTCTTTATACATTTTTTAAAATTTGAATCTTTATTGGTACAATACATATACACATCATGATCACACACAATATTGAGAATTTGTACCAATATATGACACAATTTAATTCTCATTTTTCCCATTCCCCCACCTACCCTACAACCCTCTGCCCCTTTTATATAAGCTTTGTTTCCCTTTTTATTACCATATTTTTTCTTCTCCTTGTTACTTACCCCTGCACCCCATTTCCCTTTGAATATTTTCTATTTATATGGTCTTCTATTTGTATTAGTGTAAAAACCAAGTGTTCTGACCTGTCTGACCACTTGTAATGTAATATTCAAATATTACCTTTTTACAAAGGTGAATAATTCATCCAAAAGAGATTGCCCTTACAAAGTGCTCTGTGAGTGCAATACAGGTATGCAGAGGAAGGGTGAGGACAGAGAGGAGGACGGGCATCCTGTTCAGAAGGAAGCACACTGCTCAGTGTCACCCCCAATGCAGCCGACGACTCCACCTGACGCTCAGCAGGTCAGAACAGGGAGTGGCAAGGGCTGGACTTTGTTTGTTTCAACCATGTCATGAAATCACTTAGAGTAAATGAGACAGAATACTCATCAATACAAACACAAGGGTTTTTGTAGGGATGGCGAGTGTGACAAAGCTTGCTATTCAGGCTGCTGTTATCCATGTGGGAAGGCAAAAAAAAAAAAAAAATCCAGTCAAAGACTATGTTAGGTGACAAATCACATGTCAATCATTTTGTCCTTTATTTGAAAATAGAAATAGTCCATCATTAGCTGTAGGTTTTTCACAGAAGTTCCTTATCCAGCCAAGGATGTTCTACTCACTCCTACTCCTCCTGGGGTTTCATCACGAATGGGTAGTTTCACCAAACGTTTTTACAACACAAACGAATGATCTTGTGCATCTTCTCCAACAGCCCGCTGATGTGGGGAATACAGGGCTTGGTTTGTGAATGTTCAATGAGTCTCACATATGTGGGCAAATCCCACTTCACTGTCATCTGGAATTCTTTTTGTAAATCATTCTATTCAATTTCTGAGGATTTTTATATCTATATTTACAAAATACACTGTTCTCTCATTTCCTTTGGTAAAACGTCTTTTATGGTCTGGATACAGGGCAGTGTTGGCCTCACAGGATGAGTTAGGAAGTTCCCTCTACTTCTATTTTCTGGAAGAGACATGGAGAACTGGATTATTTCTTCCCTAAATAATTACTAGAATTCACTGATGCATCCATCCACACTTCATGTTTCCTTATATTTGGAAGATTATTCATTATCTATTAAACTTTAATAGATATAGGGTAATTTCTTCTTGAGTGAGTTTTAGTAATTTGTGTGTCTTAAGGTATGGTTTTTTCTCCTCCTAAATTGTCAAGAGTGGTTCACACTTCTCTTATACTCTTCTTTAACATCCTGAGGATGTGTACTGTTGGATCTTCTTTAATTTCTGATATTGGTAATTTGTGTCTTCTTTTTTTCTTAGCCCATTTTGAAATTTATTAACCTCAAGTATCTTTTCAAGGAAGTAGCTTTAGGTTTTGGTAATTTTTCTCTGAAGCTATCCCCTGTCTTTATTTCACTGATTTCTTCTGTAAGGTTCATTATTTCTGGTCTTCAGCTTTGGTTTAAAATGTTTTCCTTTGTCTAGTTACCTATGATGAAAGCTTATAAGTTATTGTTTTTATTGCTTTCTTCTTTTTCATATATATTCCACAAACTTGAATCCTATTTTCATTTCATTCAAAATATTTTTCTAACTTAAGATTTCTTTTACCCATGGGTTATTTAGAAATGCGTTGTTTAATTTCTAAATATATGAAGATTTTTAGAGATCTTTCTGTTACTGATTTCTATTTTAACTCCATTATGGTCTGAAAACATTTATTTTCCCCAGTACTAGAGACTGAACCCAGAACCTGTATACTCCACACACAAAACACACCCATACATACCTTCTTTAATTTTTTAAGACAGAATTTTGCTAAGTCAGTACATTGCCCAGGCTAGGCTCTTTAATTATATACTATTTAAGATTTGTATTATTTTAAATTTGACAAAGTGGGTTTTATAACCTAGTAGTGATCTATCTGGTGAAAGCTCTGTGTGATGTTGTGAAAAATATTTTTATTTGACTTTTGGAGGAAGTACCATGACTTTTAAAGCAAACAAATGAGAATTAAATCTAAAGCCTTTTAGAAGCCTATTCTATAAAATATAAAACCAGTATTTACATATATCCTAAACTTCTTAGACACTGAGTCTATGTGTACAAAAAAAAAGAGGCAAGAATGTTTAAATATCAAATGAATCCTACCCTGAATGCTTTATTTGACTATCTGGGAGATGAATTACCCTCATGTTTTCAGAAACATTTGCTAATTGTTCTATGTCATAATTAAATAGCTGGCACATTGTAACATTTCTTTTATAATTTGACACTAACCAGAAACTGAGCAGATATAATAGTATATATCTGAACTCCTGTGCAAGGAATAGACAAATGAGAATTTTTTTCTCTAATGGTGATTACAGTTGGAAAGCTTAAAAATGCCAAGGTTTTCCTTTCCTTTTTTTTTTTCTTTTTTTTTTTTCTTTTTGAGACAGGGTCTCGCTTTGTAATTCAGACTGGCTCTGAGCTCACTATGTAGTCCAGGCAAGCCTCGAACTAAGCAACCCTCCTGTCTCTGCCTCCCGAGTGCTGGGATTACAGGCGTGAGCCACCACGCCCGGCTTCCTTTCTTTTTTTCTTAGAAATAGGAAAAGACAATGTTTGCCAAATGCAAACAGGAAGATACTTCATTTTTATTCCTAAGAGATTATTTAAAATAACATTTTATAATAACTAGTTCTCAGAGTCTTTGAAATGCTCACTTATATGGCACAAATTTCTAATTTAAACACAACTGGGGAGAAAAAACTGGAAATAAATTACATAGAAAAAAAGTACAACTACATATCCTACAGTTTTCTATCACACTGTGTCTGGATATTATAGTCAGTAAGATCCATCCAGGAGATTTGCTATTTGCCAACCTCTCTCATGATGACAAAATTATACTTTCCATAATCTATCAATGTCTACTAAAGAGAAAATACAGCTGAATAAATAAAAGCTGATATGTCAATTGAACAAGTCAACTAATAAAAGTCCAATCAACACAAAGTTCATCCACTGAGCTCAGACAGCACTACACCCAGACCCTACAAAGGGCTATGGACAACTGCTTCCAAAGCTCATCATGGTGCAGTGTTCAAACTTCACTTAGACTGACTCTAAATTAGCAGCACTCTGTGAAATCCCTTCCACGTATTCTATCTCCAATCCTACAATTTCAATTAATTGTGTGAACTATTTCAAACTGACATAACCACACTACTTCCATCCAAAGAATACACAGAATGACACTGATTCTGAGCAAGGACTACCATAAATTAAAGAAAAAGAAGGGTCCTATACTACAGTTTCGTCTTCCAGTTCAACCAGTAGTTTCTGAGGTAAGATGAAGACAGTGAAGGGATAGTGTAATTCCCAGCTACAGTAATGCTTGTGAAAATTACCTTTTGTGGAATCATCTTCAACCAGTAGTTTCTGAAGTAAGATGAAGACAGTGAAGGCATAGTGTAATTCCCAGCTACAGTAATGCTTGTGAAAATTACCTTTTGTGGAATCATCTTCTATGGGCTGTTTGAACAACGTGATATCCTTGAATGTGCACAGGAACAAGACCACCTTCTCGTGTTCATTCCTGATGGGTGCAATTTGCATGTAAAACCACACAGGGGTTCCTGAAACAGAGTGGGGTGAAGGACACAGCATGTGACACGGCCAGGCAAAGGCTCACTCTCCCGCCTCCTAGTTGGCTGCCAACTGCTATACCAGGAGCTGGCACCACAACAACAGACTTTCACCACTGAAAGGAAGTAAAAGAAACCTTTAATTTTACATAAACTTTGAATTTTTTAATATTTTAAACATTTTTAACCTAATTTTCAAGCCAAAAAACTGAACTATGCTAAAATGAACTGCAGGCTGTCACTTCACAAGGAGGTCTCACTGCTTCCAGCCAGCCTGACTCTTGGGCCTGGGCCAGCCAGCACCACCACAGCCCACACCAGCTTCCTGCTGATCACCTCGCCGAGTATGATCAACCCCACCTGTTTCTCTCATCACGCCACTCTGACAAGTGTCTCCAATTAACTACACCAGCGGCACCTGGCACGCTGAGGCGTGCTTCTCTGGAGTAGCATCTAACGGCGGCTGCCTTCCCCAGGTGCCCTCATTAGTCAGGCTGACTGAGGTGACCCCTCTGCAGCCCTGCCCGCCTCGCTCATGGGACACAAGACATGGACAGCACTCAGGCCTGCTGCACACAGCGCCCTCCCTCAGACGCCTGGGGGTGACTCTCATGAGAAACCTGTCACTCTCCTCATCCCTCCGTATCACCGGCGCCTCACGACCCTCTGCGCCCTGTACCCCTCACTCGGCATGAGCTGTGCCCTGCCCCATTCTCCAGCGA
Organism: Thryonomys swinderianus; assembly: GCA_004025085.1. Taxonomy (NCBI): domain Eukaryota; kingdom Metazoa; phylum Chordata; class Mammalia; order Rodentia; family Thryonomyidae; genus Thryonomys; species Thryonomys swinderianus. The sequence goes on from PVIC010005822.1 coordinate 36,564, forward strand.
ATGGTTACAGGACTCAGGCAGAAAAGGGTTTCAGAGCAAATGACGCTTAGCTTCAGTTAAACCAGGAGGCGGCAGATACAAATAATAGCTAGAGAGAAGTATGAGAAATGCCTTAAAAAAATAACCATGAAGTGATAAAATCCCGAAGGAATATTCCACCATAATCAAAAGATAATTTCCAGGGTTTTTTTATCAAGCCGTAGTGTAATAAAGTCCCTGTATATGTTCTATCATAAAAACATAAAGGTTTTTGTCCGGTTTCGGATTTAGAATGTAAAATGTGCAGCTATTAATAGTCTGGAGGTAAGAATTGATAGCATCTTTGTGAGTCCTAATAAAAACTGTGTAAGATGCACCTTTATATCTGCATTTTTATAAAAAGTCACCTAAGGTCAGTGCAGCGGGGAACTTGCCATTTAGTCAAGATAATGTGACAGATCTCTCAGGCAGGAGAAGCAGTACTAGAGAGGAGACCCCTACAGGGACACTGAGTTCTGGCTCCCATGTCTTCTGTCTCCACCAAGTGCACGGAGGACACGAGCCTTTCCGAAATAACTACAGAGTGAGGAAAGGGCCTGGCAAGATCCTTGTCATCTCCCAAAGAGGCTGCTTCTTTGTTTTCTGTTTCTTGTTCTACACAGCATGTCCAGAAACTCTGAGTAATGAGTTCTGCAAAGAACCAGCCCCGGATGTTCTACCACAGACAGCTTCGGGCACAGTGGTTATAAAAAAACACACAAGGACATTCAAAATAAGTCATTTCCAAGGTCCTGGAAATCTGAGTGGACAGCGGTGGTGTGACATTTCACGCCTTCTGTGAAAACAGCAACTTTTAAAAGTAGAGAGACAGGATTGCTACAAAAACCGCTTTATCAAGGTAAATTTTTTTTCAACTTTTTAATCCACGAGATCAGGCTTCCCCAAGCAGGCTAGGATCTGCTAGGCAGTCTGTGAAATACAGTTTATCCTCTGGATTTGCGGTCCAAGGGGTGGGGATGGGGAGGCTGGTCAGAGAAACTTGTCACCACTGACACTAAGAGTAGCTTTTGAAAGTCCAGCTTCTGGCAGGAGCCCCGTCTCAGGTCTGCAGAAGTACACAGAGCTAGTTATGTCTCACCCCAGAGACTCTGTTTCTTTCACAGTAGGAGGACACCCCATGCTTATCAGAGCACGGGACCTGAAGAATAGAAGCTGCAAACCAGTGTCAGTCCTGATATGCACTTACAGATAATCGGTTCCCTCCCTGTGCAGTGTGGACTTCAACACGGGAGCCCTCACACTGAGGCACCCCCAAAACAGTTTTACACAGATTACACATTGTTCTAAGCTTGCAAAAGTCTCAAGAACATATTTTTCAACTGATATTTCAAAGCTTTCAGCTTTGTAAGATTTTTAAAGTCCCTTTTGAGTAATAGACTTCATCATAATATATAGATAATGCTGATCCTTCACATTAAAGCAAAAAAAAAACAAAGCCCAGTGCACACAGTATACAAAAAAGTGGCAGGAGTATTAACCTCTAGTTCCACGGCATATACACAGACACCCACACATACACAGATGGTTGTCTGAAAATAACCAGAAAAACCTGAACAGAAGTCAGATTACAACTTTAATGCACTAACATAAAACTATCTAAGCTACCTGAGAAGAATTTTGTAAATGTAAATTTCAAGTCATTACTAATATAAAGTAAATAAACAAAACAAAATTCAACTAAGGTATATTGAGAAACTCAGAATCTTAGGATTTGGCTGTTTGAAAACTAGACCAAGATATGTGTTGTTTAAATAGCAGAGTGAATAACTTCAGAAACACAGAGTGCTCTTAAAATTATTTGCTGAACTCGTGGTACATATCTAAGAGGGCTGAAGGCTAACAAAACAAGTGGAAGGTAAAGGAGGTTCTGGCGTGAGAGTCTCCCACCACTTCCAGTATGTCCTGGATCCAGTGAAGAAGACCCAGAAGCATCTACACCCTCCATTCCTCTTACAGAAGAAAGAACTGATCATTCAAAAGGGGCTGTATTGTGGATGACAGTGACTGATACTTGGTATGACTTCGAACAAAAATATCTCTGTCTCGGCTTTCAAAGGAAAGGTAAGACCATGAACATCCCTTAAGTAAATCCACTAAAGACAAATGCTCTTATCAATGTACCGCAGGGAGACAAGGTCTATAGTGGTTGTTATTCCTGTTAGCCTATTCATTAACAAGAAAAATCTGATTTTAATTCCAAATATTCCATAAAGAGCAGTGTTTTAAGGAAAATAGGGTAAATGATGTTCCACAAAAACCAATAGGCACTCAATAGAGAACAAATGTTTCCTGCTGAAGCTAGAATGTTTCCCAAAGTCAAGAAAATTTTAATAACCACAAATTCCACCAAAAATAATGGATTTTGCTATTATTTACCATTAACACAAAATAAACTGATTCATTAGAAGAAATAACTATTCATTTCAAGAAAGAAAGCACAGTTTGAGAGAGAAGAGACATACACAGGTGTCCGCACTAAGAAAGCAACTCAAAAGGGGACTTGTCACTGGTCTTGTCAATGGGGGTTTTTCCCATCGAGCTGACAGGGTACACCTGGACCATCAAGCCCCACATGACTGCACAGGGGACAACTGAGGATGATCCCAAACCTCTTCCTAGAAAGCACATCCCAATAATTAATATAAATGTACCCGATGTGAATGTCATCCTCCAAAAGTAATGACAACTTCCTCCAGCCATCCACAAAATAGTCTACACCTGGCCAAAGGCCATGTTCTTAAAGCCTCAGGGACTGGAGATTTAGCTCAGTGGTTCCAGCGCCTGCCTAGCAAGCACAAGGTCCCTGGTTCAATCCCAGGTAACTGCATACAACAATACTGGGAGTGGTGACTCACGCCCACCAACAATCAGTACCACATACCATAGTGCGGGGCATGGTAGCTCACGCCTGTAGTCCCAGCACTCAAGAGGCAGAGGCAGGAGGATTGCTGAGTTCCAGACTTGCCTGGGCTACATAGTGAGCTCAGGGCCAGCCTAAACTACAAAGTGAGACCCTGTCTCAAAAAAAAGAAAAAAAAAAAAAAAAGCTCAAGTAGCTACTCAAGATTCACATGCTACCTGTGTCTGTAGAAAGGTAATGGCACATACACAGAGTGCTATTCACTATAAAACGAGATTAAAGAATTTCTGTCATTTTTATTTACCATCACAACACTTCAGAAAGTGTATCATTAATGTTAATTACAAAATATCCCTGGATATCAAACAAAACAGTGAAATTTGGAAACAATATACAGGTTGGAAGAAAATATTTAGAAAGATACATATTTGATTAGGGGTTAATATCCACAATGTATAAGAAATTCCAACCATTCAATGGAAAGAAAACAAACAACTCAGTTCAGAGAATGACAAGGACCTGAAAAGGTATTTCCCAAGAGATGATATAAAAATGGCCAAGAGGTAAATGAAAAATGCTCAATGTTATCAATCATTAGAAAAATGCAAATTAAACCCACAATAGCTCACTGTCCACTTATCAGAATAATTATTACCAGAAGAGAAAAGCTAAAAGTCAGTAAGGGTGCATAAACAAGGGTTAATGTGGATGGAAATTAGTACAGCCCATATGAAAAATATGCAGAGGCTCCTAAAAATATTAAAAACAGAGCTACCGTAAATCCAGCAACTCCACTCCTGGTATTTGCCAAAAAGATTTACAATCAGTGCATCCAAACATATTGTTTGGATACTGAACTTCAACATTCACTTCAGCACAATTCATAACTGCCAATCAACCTAAATACCAATCAACATAAGATCTGAGAACAAAAACAGATAATTCATAATAGAATACTATTTAGCCCTGGAAAATGAATCCTATTATTTGCATCAGCATTGGCAGGATGGAAGAACATTAAGTTTAATGAATAAGACAAGCACAGAAAGACAAATACCATGTGCTCTCATTCTAAGTGGAATTCAAATTAATGGAACTCATAGTTAATAATATATAGTTTTATATATATATATATATATACACACATATATGTGTGTGTATATACAATACTTGCATACTTTGGAAGTGTCAAGAGAATAAATTTTAAATGCTCAAATGTTTTCCACAAAAAATAAATATTTGAGTTTATGTTTTTTAGTTTATTTAAATATTCTACCATGTGCTCAGAAATCACTTCATCACTTTGTACCCCATAAATACATACAACTATAATTGCCAAGTTACAAGATAATCTCACAGATAAAATATATGTTTTTCTTCCATTCTTCAAAAGATTGCTGATTATAAGTAATATTATTTATTAACTTATTTATTAACTTAAGTAACCCCTCTCTGCCAAAAGAAAGGTTAGTAGAAATTAGCTACAATGCAGATGAACTACAGTTTACCAAAATACACCATGAAGAAAGAGCTGGTAGGAAAGAGAAATACTTACTATTTTTTTTGTACAGAAGAACTTCAAAGCAGTTGGATTCGTAGTTATCAAAAGTTTGCCTTACTTTCTCGATGGTCTTCTTGTCGGTCAATTCCCCATACATAAAACTGTAAAACGGAAAGTTTTTAGCTTTGTCTTGCTTTTCAACTGTTACATAAAATCACACAGTTGTCTTTGATGAAGTATTTGAATTCACCTATAAAATAGTGTTGCTCTCACACAATAAATTATTTAAACCAGTTATGTCTATTTGAAGTTAGCAACGTAGTGTTACTGAACACAAATACATAATAAAATGTTAGCTTGTATATATGAGTGGTTGTAGGAAGACCAGGGAAATGGGAAAAATGAGGATCAAGATACATCATGTACACCATGAAAAATGTTTTTGGTACAAATTCTCAAAGTTGAATGTAATCATAATGTATATATAAAATATACCATTAACTCAATAAAAATAAATTTATTTAACTTGTACATTAAAACCTAAAGACTGTGCATGTCAAAAAATAAAAGAACTAAAAGATCTATAAAAATATTAAATCATGCTTTAATTATGATTGCTACACTTGCTAACTGCTAGCTTTGGAAGTAATTTATATACTACATATATATGAGGGGGACCCCATGCTTTATACACTTCCCATATGTACAGATTCCAACTCTAATGGATCAAATGACAGCAGGGTTAGAAAAACACAGCTCAAATTTCACTTACAATATACTGACCGTAATACATAAACTTCACTGCTAGGACTTCAGTCTACAAATCACTAGACCCTTATCACCCTTAATCCACTGACTTACTTTCTATCACTTCATGACCTATGATCAGTCATGCTCCAATAATATTAATGTAAAAACAAACAGTTCCTAAGTTTGGAATTGTGTCCATTCTGAAGCACGTGATGCCACCACATGCTGTCCTGCTCCATCCCACCCACGGTGTGAGCACACCTTTGTCCAGGGTCTCTATACTCTCTGTACCACCCGCTAGTCAGTCACTTACAAGCCATCATGAGTATCAAATTAATACAGTGCTGTGACTGGGCCGTGTCCGTGTTCTAGTAACCCCTGTTTGGCTTAATAACGGCCCTGAAACATGAAAGCAATGACTCCAGTAACTCAGATACACCAAAGAGGAGTCAAATGATGCCTCCTTAGAGGGAAAAGGTGAAAGTAGCATAAAATATTTTGAGACTAAGACAGAGAAGCCACATTCACATAATTCTACCACAGTGTGTTGTCATAACTGTTCTGTCTCACTTTTATTGTTAGTTTTTATGTTACTGTTGTCTCCTACTGGGCCTATTTCATAAATTACATTCTCTCATAGGATGTATTACAGGAAAAAAGCAGAGTAGGTAGTGACTGGTACTACCCACAACTCCCTGGGAGTCTCGGAACTGGGGCAGGAGTCCACGCAGACAGGGGAACCACCCTACCTGGTACAATATCGGTGACCAGTTACACTATTTCCTGCAAAGTTCACCATGATGGGTAACCTCGGCCCTGGGATTGACTCCACAGCAAGAGCTGTGGTTGGTTGCTTCTCCTCAAGTAGGGAGAAGAAGCCCGTGCAGCATTTTACAGAAATGGATGCCAGCAAGCAAGAATCAGCAATGAAATTTAAAGTTCACCCAAGAACTGCAAAATGGTAACATTGGCTGGAAAATTCAAATTGAGCACACGTGAAGTTACAGAATTAAGGGAGCACAGGGTGCTACCAGTGCTGTCTGATGGGATGCTGCTGACAGCCAGCCTCAGGGGTCCGCAGTGAAGGGGCCCATCAGCGTCAAAGAGGAAAGCCACATGGGGACAATGAGGGCCAGGTCCTCGCAAATGACTTGAAGTGGACTGTAAAGTAGGAAGGAGGATGACAATTTCCTAAGAGCTGGGAAAGATCCTATGTCCCCAACAATACTACTAGGAGGCAAATGCTGTTTGAATGAACTATGGCCAGGGTTTTCTACAGACATAAAATTATTTAATCCTAAAGTGTTCTACTATTCTAGATCACAATATATTAAAGAAATATTAATTTTATTGCTGTTCTCATCCCCCTATATTTATTAAGAGTTTTAATTTTTTGACACACATGTTTAAAGTGATGGGAAAGTGATCTGTCATTTCTTCCTTTGAGTATTAAGTCCATGTTACATGGCTTTGGTTTGCTTGATCTTTGATATGTTCTCACCGTGAAAAAACAGGCCTGCAAGTTATGCATATAACACACTCACATTCTCATCTTTTCAGATGGGCACAAGCGTCACTCATGGGAGAATGAGTCTTGAGCAGATATCCACTATTACTACAGCTATAGCATACAAAGCCAAGTAGACCAAGGAGTAAGCACCTACATTCCCTACAAACGTTCCAGTGCCAGATACAGGTGGGCGTCTGGCTGACTAGAGACAGCAGATGTGCCCCACTTTCAAAAAATGAAAAAAAGTACAACCCCAAGCAGTGAGACTATGTGGGAGAGACAGCTAAACACACGACGGATGAAACAGAAACTGTGGGACACAGAGACTCTGCGCAACCTGGTGAAAAAAAGAATAAGAAGCCGGTGTGGTGGCTCGCACCTGTCATCCCATCACTCGGGATGCAGAGGCAGGAGGACTGCTCTGAGTTCAAGGCTTGCCTGGGATCCATAGTGAGCTCAAGGCCAGCCTGAACTACAAAGCAAGACCCTGCCTCAAAAACTAAAAAAAAGGAAAAAGGAAAAAAAGAGAAGATTAAGATCTATGTGCTGCCCCAGTGCCCCATCAGACCAATCTGACTCCAGGAAAGCCCCCCTGCACAGAGAACAGATAAGTGGATGGCCCAGCAGCCCATGCTGGCTCCATGGACGCCCAAACGTTTTGCTGCTGGGAACCCCGCAGTCCACATAAGCAACAAGCCCTGCTGGGGAGGACACAGCCCTGCACCATTCTGGAGGGGGAAGCCCCCCTACCTAGGACACTGCTACACAATGTTTTTCTGAAAACCTACCCTCACTCCACTTCCACTGGCCTGCACGAGGCGCCGCTGGTACTCTGAGTGGCTCCACTCCGCACACGGACAATCTGTACTGCAGATGCTTATAGCCACATGGGCTACATCACACCTGTCCAGATGTTGCCGGATCAGCCCCAGCCCCCAGGGCCTGGCAAACACGCTCCTGGCCATAGTGTAAGTGCACTGCACCAGACCTGCTGGCCCCTCTGGAGCGGGGTCCACTGGCATAGACATGCCATCCTAGGCTGCTGAACATCCTACCCCACACAGCCCACAGAAAAGGACTTTCCAATTCCACTGCTACGTGTGCTATGCCCACAGCCCTGCTTACAGCTGGAGACACGGCATGGAGACTACAGGACAGTGACCAACTGGAGCCAGAACCAGCACAGCTCACCAAACTGACACTCTAAGACATCTTTTATAGGGAAGGCACCCTACTAAATTTATAAAACTGCTTCACCCGAGGTGCAAATATCAACATAGGAACACAAAAATATAAAAGAAAAATGTAGTATGATGTATCTCAAGGAATACAATGACTCCCTACAATTAATTCCAAAGAAAAAGAAGCTAGCAAGATGTCTAAACAAGAATTCAAAGGAATGATTCCAAGGAATTTTAACAAGATGCAAGAGATGTTTAATGTTTCATTAAAATTAGGAAAACAATTCACGGGATGGATAAGAAATTCAACAAAGAGCTAGAGATCGTGGAAAAAAACAAACAGAAATCTTGGAATTGGAGGATCAGTAAGTCAAATAAAATATACATATACATACAGACCTAATTTTGTGAAGTATATACCTTCAGATATAAAGGGAAAAATAGGTTACAACATAGTTATAACTGAGGACTTCAACACCCTACTTTCATAAAGGATGCATCATGCAGACAAAAAATCAAAAAAAAAAAAGAAAATCAGATAAAACTATGCTACAGACCACATAGACCTTATAGACACATACAGAACACATCACCCAACAGTTACAGCAAACAATTCCACACATGGAACACTATCTGCAATAAACTATAGGCAAAACAAAACAAGTTTCAACAAATTCAAAAAGAACATTACATTACACAGCTCCTGTCCTCACATGAATTTCAGGCTGTAAGAGTTTCACAGATACCTCTTGAAACCATTCCAGTTAGAGTACAGTTCTTCCGAAAGCTACTCACCACTAAATAATATTCTTCTAAACAACTGAATTTCAGTTAGCCAGATTTTTACTTTTAAGTAAGAACAAACATTTGAATATTTAAGACAAGGCCAACTAAGCAAACTGGTAAAGAAAGAAAAAACAACTGAGAGAGTGGGATGCCAACTCTTACAGTCACAAATGAGAGATGAGTTTATTCCATCAGCTAAAACACAATATTCATAATTAACCAACAGAAAAATATACAAGCTATGATCAAAATCTATAACCCACATTCAAATCTTTTAAAATGTATTACAATAAAAAGGCACCTTCAAATGCTCCCCTTGTTTTGAACACACTTATCCCATCTGTCTTGCCACTTTCCGAAGCAGTTCTGGAACTCCTCTTTCATGAGTATCCTTGTAAGGTGTGATCACAAATACATCCAGTGTGCTGCCGAGACCTCCAAGGAAAGGCCGACTTGGAAAAGCCTCACAGTGTGGCCTCATCCCCTTTGTCCCCTGGATCAGGCACGCTGTTCAATTTCTGGCCCTTCCCCAAAGTTAAGATGACCATGAAAGGTAAGTGTTTTGAATCAACACAAATGATGATCAATGCATCAGGGCAGTCAGCACAGCTCAGACACACTTGCAAGAAAGAACTTCAAGAACTGCTTCAGAAAGTAGCAAGAACAATACAGAGCACATGCATGTTTGAAGTAAAGGGAGTATTTTGAGGGAAATTTATGGCAATGTATCTTTTACTATAACAAAGTTTTTCTAAAAAATCTAAATATTCATCATATTTTTTATCATATCTCATACAAAAGAAAGCATATGTGATAAGTAACTTGGATAATAATTGTGAAACATTAAATTTATTAAGATAAAAAAATAAGTTACTTAAAGAACCTGAGTAACTCGCTTAAGAGGTAATGTAGTACAGGCCTGATTCCATTAAAATTCTGAAGAGAGAGTTGAAATCTGCAAGCAATTTTTCAAGTAAACAATGAGACTCTATGGAGTATATTCCTCAGTTAAGTGCTTCCAAAACTAAAATAGCCAGAAAATAAAGATTCTCAAGAAAAAAAATCCCAGATTACAATATGAACTCTTTTTTTTTTTTTTTTTGACAAGGTCTCACTTTGTAGTTCAGACTGTCCTTGAGCTCACTATGTAGCCCAGGCAAGCCTCAAACTCGCAGCAATCCTCCTGCCTCTGCCTCCTGAGTGCTGGGATTATAGGCATGAGCCACCACACCTGGCACTGTGGTGTGTGATACTCACTACAGGTGGGCGTGAGTCACCACACTCGATATTGTTGTATGTAGTAACTGAGATCAAACTCAGGACCTTGTGCTTGCTAGGGAGGTGTCGGAACCACTAAAATAAATCTCTGGCCCAACATGAACATGTTTTAAAACTCTCATCTCCTATACCACTCTACTCAGACTTTTCATTTTAAATTTGGCAGCACATATTTCCAGTGACAGAACACATCTTTGATGTAGTGAAACACAGCAGCTAAATAATAAAATGTATTTCCAAACAGATTCAAAAGAATTGGGAAACACATTATCCATCCTCGCAAAGTGAGTGGTCTGGAGGTTAATTCAACTCTGAAAGTTTCTCTGCTCAAAACTGTTCACACAATACTGACCAAATCAATGACCCCACACTTTGTGCGCACAACACATTTTGTTATTTGCTGGGCTTTGTGACAAGGGAATGTTGAATGGCTCGTCGCATTTTTTTAGAGTCTGACTTGAGATGACAGCAGCTCACCACAATCTTGGAATGGTTAATAGAATTTGAGGGGACATGAATTTTAGAAATAGTTATTGGGCTTCATATATGTAATCATTTTACAATTTTCATGTCATTCATTAAATGTAATCGAGGAACATATATTGGGTTTATTTAAACACATGTATTTTATCCAATTGCTTCTCTCACACAGAATACCAAGTTCTGTGGTATTGTGGCATTACCACATCCATTATAAATGACTTCCACAACTGCACTGTTATTTTATTGGAAGGACATGAAATTGGTTTCGCAGAAGTGATCTATCTCTGCTATAATACAACAGAGGACACTTATAGCTGCAGGATGACCAGAAAACTGTAAGTCACAGAATAAGTCATGTAACCTCAGACCCTCAGTTTCCTCATAAGTAAAATGATGATAATATTACTATCACTCCAGTGGTGAAAATATGAGGTTACAAATTGTAATGTGTTGTACAATGACTGAAACTCTTGGAATGCTTTAAGCCCTACTTCCATGAGTTCTGGCATTCTAGAATACAGAAGGGGCCATTTTTGACAACAGGTAAGGTGACAGTGTCCTAAAGGGGGATCCACATTGCTCTAGAATTCTTCCTTTCTGAGCCCATGCTCCTGCTTTGATCGTTCCTGTTTTACCTGTGTTATCTCAAAAGTGACCAGTGGTTTATGACCAGCTGGGAGGGAGGAACAGAGCTCAGCACTGCTGTCATCACATACTTCTGGCCTATGCATCTGACTATCTTTCATGTCCATCTGTCTGAAAAAATATTGGAGAAAAGTAGCTTTGGCTTCCAGCAGGATTTATGCTTGGATTCTTTAATCTGACCTCAAAAATCTCATGATCATGCCTCATCATACCTGGATTTAGTGTAGCCATAAGGATGGCTACAATGGTTAACAGACTTCCAAAGGAGAAAAGAAGCTTATAACCCAGAAAAATAAAAAAAATCTAATCATGAATTCCACCAACCTATCTGACTTTGCTACTGGGCATTCATGCTCCTGGACTAAAACACTACAAGCACCAGCCACTGATCATGAAGAGAAACATGCTGTGAAGGCTCCTGTTCAGGCCGGCAGAGGCTTCCCCTGAAAAGCGGAGCACACACAGATGCATGCGGTGGGCAAATGCGGTCAGAATTGGCTTCAACAGCAGAATTATTTTAAAGGTTAAAGTGAGGTAGACAGAGCTGTAGGCAAAACGTCAAAAAAAGAAGCCTGAGATATGAATCTTGCAATTCTTTTATGTATATCCCCAGCAGGGGAATAGCAAGGTCAAATGGAACCTCTCAGTTTTTTGAGGAATCTCCACACTGATCTCTACAGTGGTTGCACCAGTCTACATTTCCACCAACAGTGGAGTAGGGTTCCTTTTTCTCCACAACCTCTTCAGCATTTGTTGCTGGCTAATTTCAAAACAGTAACTATTCTTTGTGGAGTGAGATGAAATCTCACTGTTGCGTTTATCTGTTTCTCTCAAATGACCAGTGATATTGAGCATTTCTTCATATACTTCTTAGCTGCTTTTACATCTTCCTCTGAAAAGTGTCTGTTCATTTCAGGTGCCCATTTTTGAACTGGGTCTTTAAATTTGAGGGCACTGCTTTTTTTAAGCTCTTTTTATGTTCTAGATAGTAGCTCAGTTTGTGATAGCTAAATCTTGGAAACAACCCAAATGCCCATCAACTCTAAACTGGATAAAGAAGATGTGGAGTTTTTTTAATATAAAATGGAGTATTACTCTGCCATAAAGAATTATGAGATTGAATCATTTATACTCAAATGGATGTACCTTCAGGACATACTCATAAGTGAAATAAATAGGTCACAGATGCCTCATATCTTTTCTCTGATAGGACAAACAGAACTTGCAAATGTGTTCTAGAATGCATGATCAATATTGTGAAATAGTAAATATTCAAAGGGAAATGGGGTTTAGGGGTAAATAATGAGGAAAGAAAATATTGATGGTTAAAAAAAGAAAACAAAGCTTATGTATATAGGGGCAGGGGGTGGTAGGATGGGTAGGAGAAGGAGAAAAATAAAGATTAAATTGGTCATATACTGGTACAAATGCTCAATGTAGAGTGCAATTGTGATGTGTACATATAATGTACCAATAAAAAAAGAAGAAGCTTGAGGATGAAGCAGGAAAATTTTAAATAAATAAAATTCAGCCTCCCAAAATCTGAAAGAGGAACTTTTCAAAATAATTCAAAGGCATTATTTTATACAATGGGTCATAACCAAATGGGTCATGACCCATTAATTCATATTGTTTTTAAAGGATTTGGATGAAGTCCTAAGTGGTAGATGTGTGACACGTAATTACAGAACCAGATTCAGAAGTGTTTGTCTCTAACCACAAGGGTCTGACACTATGGAGTCACCTGTGCCTCCTCAGTGCCTATGAGAAGAAGCAGAACTTCAGCAAAACGGAACCACACTGCCTTACACCCCTCGTGGGTCACATGTTCCTGCTGCCTGCTGTGATAAGCCGGTCCTAACAAAAGGGCTTGTGAAATCCACCCACTAACATGTCTCTTAACACCTCTGTACCCTCATCTAATGTGACAACGTGGGCAAGAGATTGTTCATAGCCTTCCAAAAAACAATGCATTTAAAAGCATCTATTTACTCCTCATGCTCCCTCCTTGCAGCACCTGAATGTCTCACCCATCTACACAAAACACAAAGGCCTAGTCAGTTTTCTTACAGTGGTGGGTTAAGAAAGCTAAAAGGCTGAGTAGTTCCTATGTAACCTTTGAAAATACATCACAAATGACACAGCTTCTTAAGAATCATGAAGTGAGTTCACTTGCTTTTAAATGACATTCCCTCAAAACCTATTATCTCCTCCAAACATACAATATTTTTGCATCCTTCAATATAAAGCAGAACAGGCCAAAGATCAAAAATGCAATTATTAGCTGACAACTGCAATATATCTGAAATTCCCAAGAATCCTGATGGAACAGAATTTATATTTAAATTTTGGCTAAAACAAAAGTGAGACAGCATCTAAGATATAAAAACTTTTTTAGAGACTTACATAATATTATGACATAGCAAGTAAGTTGGGAAACCAGAACCTTTATTGACAGCTGGTAAAAGTAGAAATCAAAAGCCAGCCTGGCAGCAAGCTGACAGCACTTAATTTAAAATTTTGGCATTTATTCTACTATCCATCAACCCCACTTCTGGGCATGGAGACAAAACTCACAGGAAGCCAAAGAAGACATGTTTGAGAACACGCATCCCAAGTCAGAGCAGCAAAACAGACACAGGAAGGCTGCGAAGGCTGGAGCACCACACAACACCCAGACCCAGTGCATCAGTCAGGATGCAAAACCAAAAGCAAATCTCAAGAGCACAACGTTTAATGAAAGAGTTAAAAACATCGTTATGACTTCGTGGCAACAATAACACAGATTATCTTAAAAATGAACACCGAGCAGCATCACTTCAGAAATATACACACCAAGTAAATAGAAGTGGATTTAGAAGATCAATTAACACTCAAATGAGTATGGAAAAAGGAATGGAGATAAGTTGAGGCAGAAATTTTTTAAAGAAATGAAAGAGAACAACGTTAATATTGTAACAAATTGAGAAGCATTCTTAATTTGATTCTGTCCAACAGAGTGGCATGGAAAGAAAAAAAAGGAAAAGATAAAAAGCAAACAGAAAAAAGAAATCTTAAATTTCTAATATTGTAAAAATATAAACTTTTATCTCTTCATAAAACAATTCATATTCAAATATTTTATAAAACATGAATGTAATTATAGTTAGTTATCTGGAAGAAAAGAGTCATATGTTTAAAAACTTAGAATTATGATGCAGATTTATGTTTTGGGGGTAGTCTTTCTAGGACTTTTTGTTTAGAGTATTTTTAACTTGACAATATATAATCAGCTTTTTCCAGTGTTACCTTTCTGCTACATGATCTAGAAAGTTAGGGCTTTTCCCTAAAATCTTTCAACAAATCTTGTGTCAGCTATTTTGATATTTTTAGGTTGCCACTCTTTCTAAAGAATGCTTCAATATATATAAAACAGGTGTAGTTTAATTGTCAAAGTGGGTGGGAAGGCTTAAATTTGGAACAAATGAAAATAAATCAAGCTTCCAAGAAAACCTGCCAGAGTTTAGGTATCATTTGCCCATTAATCAGACTCTAGACTTCCCTGCTCTACATAAGTCTTAAACCAGCTGCAATTTTTAGATGAGCAAAACACACTTGGCATTTTGTGCAAGCAAGTAAAAATTGTTTATGTTCAGAATGTGATCATTTTGAAAATACTGTCTCTAATAGGTGAAGGAGACTTCAGGGAACATTTGCATACTTCTGCATAACAAAAATATTTAACGTAATCCAAAAATCACCCTCACCTGCCTTAAATGTCATAACACCTGGGAAATGTGATAAATAGAAACATGCTTTATGGAAGTACAGGAGCACAGTTAGGATTTATTATAATACAAGCCAACCAAATGCAACAAATACTAGCAAAATATCACCCTGAGTTCTTAACTGCACACAACAGATGGAGACCCTGGTTTCAAATACTTAATCCAGTACTGTTACTGTGCAGGGAAATGCAAGTGTTAGAACAGTGAATATTAATATAATGTCCAAGCATTCCTTTCAATGAATCTTTTTATAGGAAAAACTCTATTCCCTGTTGAAACAGGCTGAGGACAGAGAAAATACATGGCAGACAAAGAAGGGATAGAAGCAGAGCTTTGCACTGTGTCAGGGATGGACAGCAATATTTCTCAGAAATGACAACAAAGGAAATAGAATTTTAAAAACCCAAGTGTTATGTCTGGTATCTAGATGCCCCTCAAAGCCTCATGTACTAATAACTGAGGCTTTTCAGAAGTGGCTGAATGTAGGGCCAGTGATACTGGGATTAAGAGAGTGTGGTACTGGGTCAGTCCACAGACTGGTTTACCAAAGTTCTGGTGTGGTAATGAGATGGCACACACTGGGTGTGAGTGGCACCCCCCCAAAAGGCCTGTATCCTGGATGGCACAAAAGGGAAAGAGACTTGCTGCTTCCTACTTTCTGCTTGCCATGCCATGGACTGTTTCTCTTCTGCCACACCCTGTTGCCATGCCACCCTGCCTTGGAGCCAACTAGATACAAACTGAAAGCTCTAAAAACTTCATTGAAGTCAACCTTTCCTGTTTTAATTTGTGAGTGTTGGGCGTTTTGTCCCAGCAATGAAAAATTAACCAAGACATCAAGGGATAAGACAAGCTAATTTAAGGCCAAATAATGATGTCAACAGAAATACAGAGAACCATGAGAAGTCACAGGCAGGACAGACAAGCTCATTGAGGGAATTGTTAATACCATCAGGGGGAAATGGACATCAGAGAAAGGCTGGCATGACAACGACCCCGGAATGGTCCAGAAGAAGAGGGCCTGGGAGCATAACGGCCCCTGGGACTCCATCATGCACCTTCCACAGGTAATGCAGGCCATGCGGCTTAACTGTTCCCTGACCCACACAGGGATGCACGACCCCACACAAAAGTTAACCATCACCCTGTGGTTACAAAGGCACAGTGACATCAATGCTAACAAAGAGGTTTCTCCACCGAAGGCCAAGGTTCGCATACCTTAGGGGTTTACCAACTTGCTAGCTGGGAATGGAGCATAACTAGGACAGTGGGTGGGACAAGGGTATCTCAACAGCTGCTGGCTACACACACTGACTTCCACCCCACCCATCGACTGTGAGTGACTGATTCAACAGACTTAGGAGACAGGAGTCTGTCATTAAAAAGCTGTTCAAGGAATTCCCGTGCAGACTCATGTTTAGACACACTAAACTTCCTGGCATCCATGGAAACGCAAAAGGAGCTAATGACTTCTCAGCAGACCTGAGTAACAACAAAGTCGGTCAGTCCTGTGTTTCCCTGGAAATGCCCCTTTCAAAGCTCAACCTGAGTTTTTTCCTCTAAAAAAACGAGATCTGCACTAGAAAGAAATTCACATCTTTTTTAATTCTAACAAAATTTGGTTTCTGCACTTAGTTAAGTGAGAGCTTTAAAGAAAAACTGAACTAAGAAAAAGCATCCCATATGGTCTTACTGAATTTTAGATTCTAAATTGGAACCTTAAATATAGTTTCCTGATCTTTTTTCTTTCTGATCCCCTTTTATCATAAAACTTTATAAACTTGCAGAAATGACCTATTTTTTAAAAAGCATCCTAAGAAATACAAATGTCAGATAAGGTCAGAGTCTGTTCTGTGCTTTTGTTTTTGTTTTTTATCAGTACTGAGCCTCAAATCCAGGCCTTTGCAATGAGCTACATCTCCTACCTTATTATTTTTTTATTTTGAGAAAAGGTCTTATTAAGTTAGCCAGCCTGGACTTGCAGTCCTCCTGCCTCGGCCTCCCTGAGTGCTGGGATTACAGGTATGCACCCCACACGGGGCTTTAGAGTCTGTTTCTACCAGGCAAACAAAAGAGCAATGGGACACTGATCCAGCATGAAACACCACACACGCCTGGCGCAGGGTGTAAGCACCAGCTTCAGGTCCTGCCAATGCTTGAGAACCAGATGCAGCCAGCCGGAGAGGCTGACTCCACTGTGTGGAGGATAATTTCCACTGATCCCCACATGCCGGCATCAGCAACGGTTCCCCAACACAGGATGCTCCTGTGCCAGCACCTGCTCCCAGCGGCTGATCCAAAATGTGGATGAAGGAATTCATTAATTCATATACGCAAAAACTCCTTTCTTTGAAAAAGGAACAATGATTTTAAGCAATGTATTTCCATCAACGATGTATCTTAACTTTCTGTTATAATTCTTACCTGTTCATTTCTTTATTGTTCTAAGTAAACATAACTTTTAGCTGCTTCCAGGATTTTGTCCAGTTTTAGAAAAGAGCTCTAAGTCGCTCTGTGACCTACCTGCAAGTGCTGCTTTTCTGCATGACGTCAGCTCGATGATAGCCAGAGAGTTTACAAAAACCGTCATTACTATAAACTACAGGCCAGTCCACAATTTGGGCATTTCCCAGTAAGAAACTTGATTCTGAGGAAGAAAAGAGAGAAAAGAAGTTACTTAGTTTTATTTAAAAATTCTTTCCAGTAATCAAAATGTTTAAAGAAATTCAAAAAGACAAAGGAGATCGTGGATTGCCACACTCCATCTAATATAACCATTAGTAGATATGATGATCAAGGAGATACAGAATATATGCAGGATTCCTAGAGAAACTAAAAACTCCATTTAAAAGAAACCAACTAGACCAGACCCCCCTCAGAAGAGCAGGGCTGCCCCAGAGGAGCACGGCACAAGGCAACAGAAGCAAAGACTAACCCACCTGCCCATCCTTGACAAAGACAACATGCACGGAAAGAAGGAAGAAAAGAGCCCACAACTGTTGAAGGCAACAGTCCACCTGGATCCCATTTTGTGACCTACATCCGGCAGAGAACAGAGGACACACTGCAATCCCCACCTACCATTGTTAGCACAGACACACCTTGCTTTAAGGTAACCCCAGTACAGGATTAGTGGACAGAGGAGCCTTCGGACCAAGGAGGGCACCTCAAAGACTCCCAAGCCCTGAAGCCCAACAGAGAAAATCATGTCTGGTTGGATCAGGGGACTGCAGATCATGGAAAGAAATCATTCATTCAATAACATGAGAAATTTTTCTTTAACTTGATTTTCTTAAAATTTTCCTTTTCACATTATTTTTATCTTCCCTTCCTCAGGTTTTCTTCAGGGTTAAAGACTTCTTTTTCTCTCTTTTCTTTTAGTTCCTTTTTTCCATTTTCTTTTTCCATTCTAACTTTTTTTTATCCCTTCTTTCATCTCCTGTTTTTCCTGTTTATCCTTTTTCTTTTTCATGTTCATTTTTTCCAGCAGCTATTCTCTATCACTGTTCTTTCTTTCATACCTAATAGGATCACCTCACTTATTTTTCTCTTCTCCTTCTCAAATCCCGTTAATTTTTAAAATTTTACTTGCATTCATTCTCCTGTTCCCAGCTTCCTCAATTTTTACTATATAGTTAAGTTTTATGAATCAGTAGATAAATGATTTACATTATGCTCTTGCTATTGAATATTGTTCCATTGTTAGTAGAAGTAAAGCTCTCCCTTTAGTAAATACTTATTGTAGGTCAACAGTAGGTATATATTTGATCTGTCTTATTGTCCATGCTGTAATTACAGATATCTTTTCTATAGATAAGGGTGATGCTTCATTGACTCTTAGGGTTTGTCAATATTCAGCATGTATGTGATTGATGCAATTTTACCACTATGCAAAGATGTCATTGCTCTTGATATTAACTGGTTTTCTTCTGGTGCAAATATTTTGATTGTCTAGGGTTCCTTAACAATACTGCAAGCCATTCTGGAAGAACTGGGACTGGGCCAAACACAGTGCAACCTCCCGTAACAAAACTGGGGTGGCTGTGTCCTGACTCAAAGGCCAATAGTTAACCAGGCCAAGAGAACACTACTGAAAAGGGGAGGTCTAAACTGCAGAAGTCTCCGTGCCAGAAACAAGACTTTTCACTACATTAAACTCACAAGCCTCAAAATAAAAAACACAACTAAAAACAGAAACATAAGAAACCAAGCCTAAAAAATGCCTCCAAAAACTAAAGCATGGAGCACTAAAGGGAAGAAACCGAAAGGTTTACACTCAAATTATCCAAAATATGATGAGAATAGATAATAAAGCAATTCAATAAGGCCATTGGCAGGACCACAAAAGTTATAAAAGAAACAAGACGTTGAGTCAATTAAACAAAATAATCAGCTATTCTAAAGAATACACTAATAAAAAATAAGAGTTAAGATGAGGGGAAGGAATAAATATGATACAGAAAGAAAATAAAAGAGCATGTATAAGGGGGGAGAAGGGGGGAGTGAGTAGGGATATGGGTAAAAATGAGAATTAACTTGTGGCATATACTGGTACAAATTTCCCAATGTTATATGTGATTTTGAGATGTATATAAATTGTACCAATAAAGAATTCAATTAAAAAAAAGGGTTAAATAAAATGACACATAACATGCATGATAAACATAAAAAGGCCCCAAAGGGAAATTCAGATGATTAAAATTCTATTGAAAGAATAGGTAGCAGAAGTGACTAACGTAAGGACAGTGTTTTAGATTTAGGAGACAGGGCTGTTGTCAGTAACCAGTCATGAGAGACATTTTAAAAACAAAGAACAGAAAAGGAACCTAGTAGGTCCAAGATGACATAAAGAGCACAAATTAAGACAGATTGGAATTAGCAAAAAATCAGAAGACGGAAAAAATAGCATAAAAAATCTGTTTGCTGAAAACTTTCCCAATAAAGACAACATATAGAGACCGGACCCAGCAGCCCCGGGCCCGCCGTGCCGTGAGCCCAGCGGACTGGGGA